>DWGJ01001665.1:0-18738 GCA_018246895.1 Aspitha aspitha aspitha
ATAGGACAGTCTTGGTCTCCCCTGGCACCTACGTCCGTCAACACGTGCATTGTATATCTGTTTCGTCATTCTTTCATACTCGTAATATGGTCATTAGTTATATGTAGTTATTCTTTGTCGTTGAAACTTGGAAAATAATACAAGCGTAGCGCTCGCATGCATTCGCTTAAATCACACATAACATCGTAATACTCTAAAAACATTCAGTACTTAAACCCGTTGCTCTTTTGGTGTAGTGTTTAGACACTCGGATGGGTAAACCGGAGATAGTGAATTCGATTCCCGCACAGGACTACTATTTCTTTATTATTCGTCTTTTCTGTATCTGGATGTAGTAAAACTATATTTTGAAACTATATACAGTATATGTACATAATATGTATTTTATTATCAGCTATCTGATTATCATAACACACTCATTTAATTTGGAATCAGACAGGTGGTGGTCTTCAATTGTTATTGTAATACATATTATTATGTTTATACAATAATTTAACCAAAATTAACATAGTAAATAAACATGAAAAAAAGAATTATTAATGTACCAATATTCCAACGTTTAAAGAAAAAGCGTTTCGACTGAGCAAGTGTCAGTAAAAAACAAATTTCACAGCATTGCAGGGTTCGGATATATCATTAAAATGTTGCCGAATCTTTTGCAATAGAACCGTAGCTAATGGAGGTATAAAAAGCCACTGCACAATTAATATTTGTTTATATCGTAAATACTCTTAAATATCTCAATAATAGGATTGAGTCGAACAAGAAGTTGAATAGAAATTGTCTGCAAAGTGGATATTTGAAAATATTTATAAGTAATGAAAACATCATTGGTAATACCATTTTAAACGTTTAGCTGTACAAGTTGTTTTAAAGCACTAAATATACATATATCCTGAATATAGGAATCCTGAATATATATTTTCTGTTTCTAAACTTAAAGGCGCGAATACCGATAGAATAGTAACCTTCACAAACTGCTGTTCCATAAATAATCGTCGACAATTATGTCAAAGGTCAACTGATTCAGGAAATTCGTATGCAATTGGCATTTTCACACAGATAAGTAAACACAATGTGTCGGAAATTCAATTCTTTTTGGCCAAGACTCTGATAACAATGACGAATGTTAACAATACGCTGTTGATCCTAGCCTGTCTAATCACATCCGAGGTTACACAGCGAAAAGATTAAGATATACATATACATATATAGAAAGGTTAACGGATGCGATTCAAAAGGAAGATGACTAACTTTTCTTCGAGTCTTATACGGAGCCACCAATACTGTATCCTATTCATATTAGACATAAATATTTATTAATCGGAAATGCTACTATAAGTCTATTAAATATAGGAGTTAAGATAAATTAATTGATATTAATAGCCACATAGATTAAATTACTTACGGTTTTAGAATTCGCAGTCACATTGCCTATAAACACGAACAAGATGTCTTAGATAGTTAGGATTCGCTAATTATTCATTCCAAAATAATTTTTTCCATTAAAATTTTAAAACTACTTTTAGATGGTGTTTCAAACACCGTTCAAAAGTTAGCTTAGGTTTCATTTTCCTTCCTATTAGACCGGCCCGTTTGTTACACTACATAAACTATGTATATTCCAATATTCCAAGATGATATATGTACATACCTATTAGGCATACAGTAGAGCGTATTTGCATACGAGTAAGTGCGTTGTATATTTTATTCAAGATATCGCGATCGTCGATTCTGGTAGGTTGTTTCGTAGGTAGGCGATGTGGAGATTGTCTGTCCTTCGTACGACGTTATAAATAGCCCCAGCAGGCCCTAGGTATTGTATTGTTTTCGTTTTTTGTCTCAAGATCCACGACTCACGATGCACCGACGTGTAACTGCACGTATTGAATAAACCGCTGATGTATTATGCGATAGTAGACCGAAACGGCTGAGAATGTTCAATTGAATCCGTCACGAATCTGAATATAAACAAAATACATGCTCTTTATAACTGAGCAAATTAATATTGTTCGTATTGTTTTCGAGCGAATAGAATAGACAGATTTTAAAAGAAAAGGAATAACATTTTCTATCATCAATCTTGATGATGATGTTCTGATTAGATTCCGTTATATGTATCTACATATAATAAGCATAAAAGAAATATTTGCTCTTATTTTAAAAGCTTTATCAATCGCTATTTTGAATTTCGAATGTATGTAATGTGACTATGAATTAGCAGAATTTATTCTAATTGTATGTGCGTGTGTCGTATGTTGAAAGCTTAACACCGAATAAGCAGTGATGTAACGATTGCACATAGTCCCAGCACCAATGTGTCTGTGAGAGAATTCTTATTGCCGTATTATTTCTTATGTCATGTAGGCTTTATACGTTTGTGGATTGCAAGGATCAATAAGACTCCAATTGATATGATTGGAATTTAATGCGAATAATGTAATAGGTGATATAATAAATATATTATTGACATTTTTCTAGTTAGAAGCAAATAAGTATTTGGAGAATCAATAAACTTCATTGAAAAACTTTTCAAGCGTAACTGATCATATTTTAAAACGAATAAATTTCATGTCAACAAATTAATTGACGTGAATTTCATCGTTAATAATATTATCACTAGTACAGGAAAGGTATAGCTGAGTTATAAATTAACCAATGAGCTTTTGAACAAATTCAGAAAATACTAGCCCATACGAGCTTACAACCTACACATGTTAATCATGTAAAATATCCTAGGATATCATTTCATTACTTTTCCTCGCTTCAGACGAATATTGTGTAGGTAAAAAAACTAATTACAATTTTCGCCTACTGACATTTTTTTTCAAAGAAATTAAACACACTTGATATTTACGAGACGGTATCAATAAATCAAAGAGTGTAACTAAAGATTAAGTAACCTGGTAGCTTATAATTTAAAGTGTTTAGAGTTCGTTATAAAGTTTAATATATTCAAATAGATTACATATAAAGGTCAGTCGTGAGACGAGGTTGCTTAACGAGGTGCGCGGACGCATCAGCGTGTTAACGAAATCGAAAGTCCCGCCCATCGGTTGGCGGGTCAGATGGCTTTCACCTGTATTACTTAACGGTTTACGACCTTTATTGAATAACGTTTATGTAATATTGACAGGCTTAATGTTGTACGACATTTGTAAGTGTTACGTGAGAATGCGAGTATGCTACTGATCAATTTTTATCTAATAAATTGTACGGTCTTCGGCCGCTGGTCGAAATAAAGAAGCGAAAGGAGTGTGTTGGGATTATAGCGCGCGGAGAAGCTTACTCCACGTATGAAAAGTAGGCACGAATTTACGTATATATGTGTTCAATGTAATTTTGAAGTCAATATGTTTGTAATAAGCTTTGAGTGAAATTCTTTAAAAATCATTACGTGAACAGGTACACATATTTATAATTATTAATATCTATGTACATATGTTGAT
Organism: Aspitha aspitha aspitha; assembly: GCA_018246895.1. Lineage (NCBI taxonomy): Eukaryota > Metazoa > Arthropoda > Insecta > Lepidoptera > Hesperiidae > Aspitha > Aspitha aspitha. The sequence continues at coordinate 3,450 of DWGJ01001665.1, forward strand.
AAGGCGGTATTTATGCCTACATCATTCACAATCGAGTTTTAGATGAACGAGGACACAATTGTGGGTTATTCGGTTATTCTTAGCGTCCCGAATGAAAGTGTCAACAGCGACCGAACATGGCGAATAACACTTGCCACCGCGTTACATCACGGATTGTGCGCAGTCGGTCATGTCAACATTATGTCACCGCGCGTACACGCGGGATCCGGTGTCAGTTACCAGTTGCGACACGACCCCATGCGTGCTCTCGTTCACCGGAGTGACACTGATTCGGTAACACAGAGGTTACCATTGTATGTGCGTGGGTGCGACAATTATTTTCCCAATTAATATCATGTACGAAACAATGTTAATAGGACGCTGCGTTAGCAAACCGCTTCATGTGGACTAACTATGCGAGCGGATTGTTTAATACTGAGAAATTTTATATGAAATTCAATGTATAAAATAAAATTCAATTCGGAATATATTACCGTTGTATTGGGTAAAATCGTTAAATCTAAACAAGAATAGCGGATGTAGAGCGCAACGGTGCTCGCCAATCGAAAGAGTTTTCGAAAATTATCACAAATATAATTGAAATAATTCACGGCTATTAAAGCTGACAAAACACGCGCGGGCAGTTTGTAAATGTGCATATCCAATTATAGTTGGACAATTATTGTTTTTTTAACCCAAGTAATAACCGTGAAGTTTATTCGTGCGCGATTCTACATAGTAATTCGTCACTGAGAAGCAACGAACTAGATTGTTGGGCGTAAATGCAATCACTAAGCTACACGGTCTTTATGCTGGCTGTAAAAATTAGCTTTCACCCACGCATACGTGGTATGCCTACATAAGCTATCCGTTTGGCGTGAAAAATATTTTATTAAAATGGTTAAACGAAAGTTAACAGTCACTGCGCATGCGTTGATGTTTTTTCTTTGTACACTTAACAGTTTCTTTGCGGTAACACGACAGACGTGCAATTCCTATTTTCTTAAATGCAAAAACTAGATACTAAATCTTTGCAATCAATCTTATATAACAGGGTCGTTTGATAGTGCCAAAACAAACACATAACTGGGTCTCTCGCTGTTACGAATAGTAAGCGTAGTTATAAGACTGTTTGCTGTTGTTTTGCATTTACAAGAAAATGTTAGAGCAATAAACATCAATATGTCCATCAAAGTAACAACATAATCGTAAAATAGACATAACTCTTCGTTCACTTTACATTTACAATGTGTAAATGACATTAATTGAGCTAGTAAAACGTGAGCTACATATATACACACGGTGTAAGCACAGTGTAACGATTCTATGGAATGTGGTTAATCGTAAGCAGTTCACCTCGACGCTATTTTAATAATGAGAAAGGTTGCTTAACTTGGTGCTGATGAGTTCACCGTGTGATTTAGATTGAGCTATTTGTATAATATAATTATGAATACATTAATATTTATTAAATATTACATACGATTATTGTATACTTCTGCAAATTTCAAAGGTTATAATGATTAACGTTAAAACCGTCTTGTGTTTTTGACCGGAAGAAACTGTCTTTCTTTGTTTTAAAACGATCTATATTTTGAAACTCAGCAACCGAAGTCACTGCGAAGGGCAAACAAATATTATGATATTTTATGCGTAATTACATTGATATTTTGTAACATAACTTAACGGTATGGTGTGAACGCAAAGTGCCCATAATCAGTTCGCGGTAGAGCAACATAACCCAGAAAGCGGTTCTTAGCACCAATTACGAAAGCAATTAACATACGTTTCCTCATATAGCAATGATTTTGTAACAACAAAAGAGATTTAGGAAAGCAAAACGAGAACGCGATGTGCCATTCGGTAGTCTGTTATTCAAAATGTTCAACTTGTACAAGTTTCAATCGTTACCCGTAACTGTAACATAATCTTGTGCGCGATTGCAACCGCGAAGCCGCATGACATCGGTGCTAAAGTTGCCGTTTGTTGCGCTGTGCATTTACGCTCAAACATTCCGTGGAGTATTTTAACCGTCAAATGTGAGTCACCGCTGAAGTAATCGTGAGAAATCCAGCAAACCGCTGGAGGATTTGGTAATTTATAAGTTGAAATCATATGTATATTAAAATGATTTTTTTATACAAATAATATTTGTATAAAATTGAAGGCTAGAATTTTTTAAAATAATAGCAAAGATACAGCTCTGTGTCAGTAAAACTGCATATCAAGATGCTCGGGGAAGATCAGGTTCTTACAAAACCAGGATGTTCTAATCGTAGATACTGTAAATGTCAACTGGTGTGTCGGTGGCATACATATGATATAACGTATAACAGAACATGAAATATGACCACTCCATAAGCAAACGAATTGATCGATATCGTTAGATCGTTACAAATCTTGTACGGGCGTTAGAAAATAATTACGATATAGCCAGTTTTAAGTATAATTTTTATTTTGGAACACTATAAGATTTAATACTTAATGCACATGCTTATTTCAAGCATGCTAAGATTTAGAAATTATTAATTTTGCATTTGCGTCGGTAATTTGCAGGAAAACACGATACTTATTTCGACTATTCCTCTACGCAGAAAGACTGCTCGTTTAAATCATGCTTTTTAATAGTCTTTTTAATTTCTTGTGTCTAGCCACGTGCACATTAACAGTAGCACAATAACGGCACATTCATAGCAACATTGTTCTAGATAGAATTGCTCAACGAGAGTTTGTCACTTTTCGTTCCGCGGAGAAAGAGCGGCCCTGCCCGCGACCGGTGTGTTACGAAATACTCGCAAGTTGCGTGCGATAATGCCGCTTGGCAAACTCCTCGGGAGTTACTTTAGAAATTTCAATTAAAATTCAAGAAGACCCGCGATTTTGATGACACGTTGCCACATCGCGCTGCTGCAATATTGACGGTTTATCAAGAATTAGCAGTTTGTGCAATATACGCGGAAACAATGTTTCAACCAATGAGTATACGATGATTAGTAAATAGGGAATCAAGTAGCTTTAAATATTAATTTTGTATTATTAATTATCTTATTTAGCTGTCGGCCAAGAATCCTTCAAGTGTCCGGATGACTACGGCTTCTACCCCCACCACATCTCCTGCGACAAATACTGGAAGTGTGACAACGGTGTCGCCGAGCTCAAGACTTGCGGCAACGGTCTTGCTTTCGACGCCACTGACTCCAAATACCTGACTGAGAACTGCGACTACCTCCACAATGTTGAGTGCGGCGAAAGAACACAGCTTGGTAAGTGTTGAGCAAATTAAATGTAATTGAAAATCTTGTAACACGATACTAATACTACGACAGTGTAAAAAGTCACTTGGGGCAGACTTTTTAACACTCAAGTGCTGAAATGGTTAAATGGCAAGCGCCAACGGAAGTAATTTAGTAAATGTCAACACAGAAATGATTTAAAAAATCAGATTGGTAATTTTACACACCTGACATTCGGTCAAGGTCAGATGATTTACATAAACGTGTGTGAGTGCGTGTGTGTATTCCGTTTACTAGTGAAGTGTGACCAGGATGTTGTTCAAGGCCTTTTAGGCAATATCACCGTATTAATATGATACTTCGAATGAACATACCTCACGTTAGTATAATTTATAAATATATCTTATTTTACATGGACATGTTTACACAGATAATCATTTCTCAAAGTAGCTGTGAATTGTGATCGAATCTTTATAGCGCATTATAATTAAAAATTATTGAAATCTTCGCAAAAAAATATATAGCAGAATAAATTTACCTTTTAATATGTGGATGGAAAAATGAGAGGCCTAATATTATTATTATTCTCTGCAGAGCCCCCGATCTCCACCCCTCATTGCGCTAGACTGTACGGAATCTTCGCCGACAACGCTAAGTGCGATGTCTTCTGGAACTGCTGGAACGGTGAAGCTTCCCGCTATCAGTGCAGTCCTGGACTGGCGTACGACAGAGAGGCGCGCGTCTGCATGTGGGCCGACCAGGTCCCCGAGTGCAAGAACGAGGGTATGTAAATTCTAATAAAAGGTATCTTCTAATAAAAAGGAACATAAGATATCACTCAGAATGTGGTCTCACATTAAATTATATATGAAACTCAAGTAAAGTTTAACGGCAGAAGAACTCAGATAATTTTATAATATGCACCTACAAAATTTTGACACCACTAAAATCGATTTTCCTTCTACTCTTACATGACAAGAATCACAAGACTACGTTTCCTTTTCGCCTTCTGCCTTGTCTCACGTAATCTTGTTTGATGTTTCCCAGAAGTAGCAAACGGCTTCTCCTGTCCCGCTCCCGGCGAGGTCTCCAACGCTGGGTCCTTCAGCCGTCACGCGCACCCCGAAGACTGCCGCAAATACTACATCTGTCTCGAGGGAGTCGCCCGCGAGTACGGCTGCCCCATCGGAACCGTCTTTAAGATCGGCGATTCCGACGGCACCGGTAACTGCGAAGACCCAGAAGATGTTCCCGGATGGTAAGTTGTCCGTCATAATATCTATGATTGTACAATCTTCCTTACCAGTTCAAGCGAAACAATCTTGACTAAGACGCTTGAACGAATCTATCAAATACTTTTCTGAACTTACTGGTTGGATATCACGGGTGTGGTGTGTAATCAGAATCTATTTGTATACTTAACAACTTCAATGTTAATCCCCTGTAACCGACCCGAAAGCAGTTTCTTCTCCTTGTGACTAACCAACCATCCATGCACTGTTTCGAATTACTAGTCAAATTCTGTCGTTTCGTCATAGTAATAATTTTTTTCTGACAGCATATGTGTGTATTGCAGCAATGTTAATATGACGTAAAATCATGACAGCCCATGGTATCTGTTTATTTATAAGCGAGCTGGAGTCGTGCTACTGCGCTAGTGATTTAGGTTAACCATGAAATTAACATGTCTGATGTGAAGTAGCGTAGTTAGTTTAGTGTAATTCTATGTCCGCGGAGTATTCGTGGTCAATGCCGCCCGGTATGTAACGGAGTGCATATGCTAATGCAACTTTGTTAGCGCGTGAGATCCTTTAACCAGTTTGTTACGATAATTGATGCGATATTTACTTCAGAAAATTGTTAATAAGATTTATTTTTACTGAAGTAATAAATGATGTTTATTTTAAATTTATTTTGAAGAAGTCTCATAGCTTTTTGAAAAGCTTTATTTATAGCTGATTTATGGTTAAGGAAAATAGCGTTTTAAGATGCGCCTATCTCGATCACGACTTTACTCGATGAATCGAAGGTCAATAGATCGCAGATGATATTTTCGCTAGCTCGACACAGTATTATTTGTTGAAGGCAAGAAAAACAAATGTTAAACAGCATTCTCAGAAAAGCGAGCGGACAAGTATTCTTATTGCTGTTTCAAGGCAGTTCACTCGATATCGGGCGTTCTGAACGAGTTCTTGTTACACAATTTACAATTCTCTTAGTCACAACTACCTAGTAGTAAAAGTTGCTAGGAATTTAGATAGCCTTTTATAACGACCGTTTGCGAGAATATGGCTTAAAAACATTGGTATAGAGTTAAAGAAAAATAGTAGAAACGACAGCCAGTAAGGTTCGCGTACATTTTCAGCGAGGACTACTACGGTGCTCTGGATCTGAAGGCGATTAGGAAGAGCGAGCTTTTGGCCGGTATCCAGACCGACGGCCAGACCCGCAACACCCCGCCCAAGCAGCTCAAACCCCGCCCCCAAAAGGAGAATTAAATATTCTCTTCCCACCACAGCCTATTAATACTCAATATCGTTACTAAAAACAAATCTCCGCGCACCGCTGGCCACGACACCCAATAACTCATATTGGCTGGATATAATTGATAGTTTAATAAAAAAAAGGGTCGCTTTGATGCACGGAGATGTTGTTTCAGGTTCAAATTTCGAATGTTAAGTGAGTGGAGCCAATTTGATTTGTATTCTTTTCTAGTTGCCAAATACCTTTCTCGTTGTAGCCATTTAAAAACAGTTTCCATGAGGCAGGTTAGAAAGTTAGTGAAAATTATAAAGCGGTAGACATATTTATTATTATATTGTAACTTTAGTTTTGGTTAACTCCTGTAAAAGTATCCACTTGTCAGGATGACAACTATTTTCATGTATGTAAACTAGACGTTCCGTATGCATAAAAATTATAATATGGGTTTGCATTTAAATTTATATCAGTGTATAACGATGTAATAAGATATCATAATTCCATTATACATTCATGTTGTTACACCCATGACCTTGTAAATATATTGTACTGAATTATCTCGCTGCGACTGAGTGTTGTTGTTTGATATAGAAACTGTAATACTTAAGGTTAACTTTTAGTGATAAAATAAACAAAAATATAAAAATTTATCTGTCGTATGTTATTTTTTTTTATAAAAGTAGTACCGCACTGTGCACGATTTTCCCAGTAACATTATCTACTTTCACGACCACTCTACTTCCTATTTTGTTAGCAATCACTTTCTAATAACATTTTAATACCTTCTTGTTTCTTTCAGTAATTTATCTACTTGTTTTCTTAATCTGTATATACTTGAATAGAAACTCTTAACAGCCAGTCTCTTACCAGCGTCACTGACCTTCTGTGGTAAGTTATTTGTTATTTAAATCCTTGTTAAAATTTAAATTTGGAATAATTCAAGATTTAAAGCGAAATAAATTATGTTAATACAAAATATTCAAATCAAATTTAATATTTTGTAACTCTAATTAAGATTTCATTATAATCTAATTTGTAGAAATTTTTATAATCAAATTAATAGATTTTTTCTTCTATCCTTTTATTCTGACACCGAATCAATATCAGAATGAACTTGTAATATTTTAAATACATTTCCAATATGTCGGCTGTCTTATTCTGTAATTCGATTTTGATAAGTTCATCTTTTGACATGTTTTTTATCGTGTTACAGCGAAGACTACTACGGAGACGTGGATTTGAAGGCGCTCAAGAAATTGGGATTGTGAATGTCTAGGAGCGACTCCAAGGGCAGACTGAATATCAAACTTTCTGAATTAATCTAAAGGTCTCCACTGCAGGCCTCTTCAGGATATTGTAATGTGATATATTAATTTTTTACAGTTTTATTTGCATATTTTTTGTTAAACAAATGAGTAGGCGTCGCGATAACCTCGATTAAGATTATGATCAGACCTCATATACTGGTCTATTAGTTCTGAATGGGAATCTCTTTGCAAAACAATTAATTCCAAACAGTTTAATGTATAATTGTTGCAGTTTATGTTTTGCGATATATTGTGGTAGTATCATACGTATTTTCAAAGAGGGCAAGTTTGACAACATAGGTATTAAATGTTTTAAAAGGAAGCCCCTTAGAATTTTGTCAATATAATGTAAACCCGTTGTCTGTCTGAAGAGGCGTTCGATTGAAATGATATTTCAAATTTTAAATTATTATATTGTTGTCTTAAAGTAATCGAACTTTCTTCCTGAAATCTCAAAAAATAATACTCGACGTGAGATGAGACTGAAGGATGATATTCGTCTAAAAGTTACACTAATATTTTTTAGTTGTTGCCAAAAAATTACTGAAATCTAACTTAAGACACTTTGACATTGCTCCACCAATGTACATTCGCGTTGGTGCGGTGTCGGAATAAATAGGAATGTTTTAGTCATAAATGTAAAATAGATGTAATTTAATTAATTTAGATAATATTTTCTTACTAATTATTGTAAATAAAGTTATACCCTAAAACTAAAAATGTTGTATCTATTTACCAACAACCTCATTCATCTTTGACACAATACATGTCATACCTATAGAAACATATAGAAATACATACAATAGATTTTTAATTTTCCACACTCACAGCTGTATTAATGTTTTGATTAAATACTAAATATTTTTTGTTATGCAATAATAACAACAATCAGTAACTTTTGACAAAATAAGAAGGGTAAATTTTGAATCTCACACTAGGTACATTAATTGACAATAAGCTTTCCAATTATGAATCTGTGACTGTCTTTGTTGCCATATCATTAAATAAACAAGTGCTTAATAATCTGAGGAGGACGATAAAACGAAATTAATAAATTAAAAAAATTAAAAAGCGGATAAAACGTTTATTTGTGTACAAGTTTGACAGCAATTTAAGACAGCTTAAATAAAATAAAATATGAATTAGGTTATGTTTAATAAATATAATCGATTAAGTATATTTTACCATGGTTTTCAGTGCATACCGTTTGATCCTAAAAAAATTTATGAATCCTCATTACTTAAAAAGCAATACAGATTAAAATGTTTATCATTACAGCAAATTATAATCATGTTATAAAACATAATTGCACAAGTTTCACATACGAGTAAGAACTAGATCAATTCTTATAAAATTACAAACTGGAATTTTTCTAACGTAGAGTGATCTAGTAACGTAGAGGCATCTAATGGGCAACCGTACTACATTACAAGCCACATTGTTTTTCATCATCCGAGATTGACCAGATCAAATGCACTAGTATTAGTAAAAAAAATATTACGTATTTTTATTGATCTGTTTTGATATGGGCAATACTCCCTAGCTTCAATTGGCGAATAGCGTCTTGCCGCGAAATGGCCACGTGCGTTGATGTCCAGCCTGAAACAATTATCACAACGTTCCTTAGCACAACGGAAACCTTACTATTTTAAACAATTAAATGTTTTTATCATTTGACGACTGAAACTTAATAAAAAGAGGTCCCACAAAGGGCCAACTTATCATTCGATGGTATTATTTCCAAGTCATTTATGTAATAAGTTTTTTTTATTCTACACTTGAACAAAAAAGATGAATGAAATAACGTACATATTTTAGGAAAAAAAAGAAAACTAAATCGAATAAAACACGTCTACTTTGAAATGATTTGAATTGCTTTTCTTTAATATTACATTACACTACATTTTAAATTTCACAATCTTTAGTTACAAGCAATCAACCAGAATATTACCGAATATAACAGTGGTAGATGTAATATTGCTGTTTATATTATATACTCGTATAATGTTGTGTAAAATACTTGCAGATATATATATTATATATATTAGCTATATATATAATATATATATCTGCTATATATATCTGCTAGCTATATATATAATATATATATATATAATATATACATTATATATATTAGCAGATATATATATATATATTAGCACTTACTCTGTGTGTTGTATTCAATATTTTGTATTTTGGTATCCTTGATAGCGGGCGCTGAGGAGCTAGCCGTAGTACTTGTGGGAGTACTTAAATCAGGGCTCGTGGCAGTTGTGGAAGTCGACATAACGTCCATCGAGGACGGTACCGCTGAGCTAGCAACGGTTGGTGGTGTCTCAGCTTTTACAGTCGAGTTGCATTCTACTCTAAAAGGATAGTCGCATACCCCGAGATTCTGTGTAAAGGAAAGATGTACCAATTTTAAGATAATACTTTGTTGTATGTCGCTTGAAAGATGTACCAATTTTAAGATAATACTTTGTTGTATGTTGTATCTCGCTTACTGGGCGAAGACACCGCTTAGTGGCTAACTTATCTTAGACGATTTAAAATGCCTTTTAGCTCGCCGACGCGGCTTAACGATTGTTACATATGTACATATATAGTAGTAAAAACCGGGATTGAATACTTAACTTGCCCTCCGAAGTAGGGAAACGCTATAACGCACGAATAAATAAATAAATGAGTGCCTATTTATTTTTACTTGGTTATACAACACCTGTACAAACGAAAAATTTTTTTGAGACAATTTTTTTTGAAATTTCATCGATATTGATACATATAATACACTGTACTATAAAAAATTATCGTCAAGTAATTTAATGGAATATTTTTTACTCTGAAACGTTTTAGGATCGTGTACGATTCTTATAGGTAAGCAACATTCGAGATCATTGACATTAGAATGGATGACAGTCTGTTCACAACTTTTCTCGTTTCGCATTATACATGAGGCAAACTAAAGCCTTGTTAACAAGCGTGCCATTTTACGAGTATGTCTGTTTAAACCTTACGCAGTGTGATCATGATTGATTAAACTGGTGCCTAATGCTGGGATGCCAATGTGTAATAATAAAAAAATAATTTCAAGGACGTTCCGGCTGTAATTAACTAATATCGGCATTACTACGGTTTTTATCGAAAGTTACTTACTTATAAAAAGAAGCTAAATCTTATTAGCAATGTTAAAACAACGTTGTTTTGAGATACGTATTTGCAAAGACAATGCATTATAATAAGTCTTTTAGAAAGGTGGTTGACCTCGGATCCTCGGATCGTGTAATATTTTATATTTGTGACAAATATCGCTCCTCAGGTTCATGATGGAGTTTGATAAGCAAAATGTATTATTACTAGATTTATATAATTTCATTCGAAAAAACAAAAAATATTATCGGGAATACTTGACAAATTCCATTTTATTTCAAGGCAATGTTTAAATTAAATTCCATTAATCTTAAACAAAAAACGATTTTCCAATAAATAAAAACTTCATGCTCGTATAAAATATAAATTACTCACTGTTAATATTTTTAAAAATAAAATTACACGTGCTCGTTAAAAGATCGGTAATTTTATTTTGGACGAAACAAGGAAAACCCGACAATAAAGATCAAGAGGCTGTATTTCGCTGCAGGCAAGGTCGGCGAAGGACTTCGTAAGGCTCTATGAACAGCCTTACGGAGCAGTGTATTTAAATCAGAAAGGATCTACGGTCCAAATTCGTGTGAACACTATACGTACCAATGTCAATTTGTGGTAAATAAAACGGACTCTAAAAAATTATTTGACTTAAAGAAAAAGTAGGTATCTGTTTAAGATATTCTAAGGCCCGACAGATGAGTTGCGAATTTGGATATATTATTACTCATGCACTCGACATATGCACATTCTCCTTAGCCTCCGTTCCAAAACCATTCCAAATACACGTCGACCGCAACGAAGATTTATTTACAAAGGGCAATGTAAGATAATTTACACAAGCATCACGTTTGCTTCGCTGCCAGCTGCACAAATCGGCGAGATTCTATATCGTAATACGTTTTAGTTTCGAGCATATTGATGGTTAAAAAACTGAAATTTAAGTATACAAAAATGTCACGTGTTCCAAACAAACTATGACAATGTTCACTGGTTGCCAAACGCGCCCTTCAAAACTGTATGAGAAAGATTGGTCACTTACTTGTTGGATCATTTTCATTCCTTCAACACGTTAGATTTCGTTTTGTTTCGGCGGGCGGTTTCGTTTGCCTACTGGTGCAAGTGAGACATTTCCGCAATAATAAGTGTTCTTCCTTTGACTTGATAAGATTATGGTCGGTCATCGAGTATAAATAAAGACTTTACCTGGCTGTAGGCGAGGTCTGCTGGGCACTTGAAGCGCACGGGCACGCTGTGCACGCACACGAAGAACTCATTACAATTTGCCTCGTTTCTGAATGACTCGAAGTCGTTCAAGCATTTTGGCTGAGGATTCTCTGAAAATGTAGGGACGATATTTAATTATGTCTAGATCACGAACTCTTCATACTTTTAACTATTCGTCAATTAAGACTTCATCGAACTTGCTCTTTCTGCAGTTCTGTAATGCGGGTAGCAAATGAATAAATAAGTATGAGTATCACAATTTTTGATGTAACATATATCGCGAGTTGACATGTCACTAAAATTGATAGATGCCGCTTACAAAATTCAGTTATAAACTCTACTGTAAACAAAAATTGGACTTGGGTAATTGAATTTATAAAATTATGTATGTATGTGTTTTTATAAATACGGATAATGCTAAAACTTTTATCTTTATACATACATAATACATATTTAATTTATAATTATATGCGTGGATACGTTGGATTAAATTTCAATAGATATGAACATCTGTATAATTGTATCCAAAATTTATGAATAATATTCAGTCCAAGTTAAGAACTGTAAATGTATAATGTTTTAATTTATTTGAAGTACCGTTTTAGACGTGACTTTAGATGGGATTAGATAACGCTTACATGGTCGTAACAACTCATTGTACATTTTAACAGAGCTCGAATTATAATCTGACGCAAACATTTGTAAATGTACTGTGCCATAAAAAGCTTTAGTTGTTTCTTATGTATATATATATGTATAACAAAAACCTATTTTCAGGCCCATGGTACAGTTATAATATTAATATGAAAAGGTAAACATACATATAATGAAGTTGTAAGGTCAGTCTACGATTTCAAATCGACTGTGTTTTAATAAGTCCTAATTTTTTTATCACTACTTACCCAAGCAAACCTCTTTCTATTTGCTAGTACTTCTGTACGAGTATGTCTGGAGTACTTTGGAGCAATCTTTGGAATAGCTAAATTAATTTTGATGGAACTTGCATTGTAAAATGGAGAGGAGAAGGTTCTGAGATTATAATTAAAAAATATTATATTTACATCATCTTATATTTAATGCAATGCAATCTGATTGGTTAACATTTTTTGTTTTAAATGAATGCGAAAAGATTACTATTATTTACCAAGATAAAAAGTAGTTTTTATTATGTATTTTAATGCAACAACTCTTACCCTTTATCCGTCTGTTTTGACAGTCGACTTGATGTGGGTAGTCGCAGTAACCTGCCACCGAGAACAGTAACCCAGCGGGGCACTCTTGCTCAAACGCCCAGCCGTCCCAGCAGTTGAGATAATTGCTGCATAGATTAGGAGACGGTATCTGCGCGCGTCGTCCAGCGCAGAGCGGGTTGGGTTCGATTAGAGGGTCATGGGTGGAGAGGATTAGAAGCTTGTTGTGGTACAAGGGGTTCGAGTTAATCTGCTGGACTACTGCATCGGACACTGGTATCATGTACGCAATTGCGGAGCCACCGAAAGTTGTTGGCTGGGAAAAATTGCACGTAATCATTATTTTGACAAGTGATTCGACATTTAAATATGTTATTAATTGTGTCCATTATGAGCTCGATTATACTTCTACTGTTGGACGTGACTCACATCTATGTATGAGAAGGGTTTGAAAATAAGTAAAATGTTCTTTAATATGTACATTAAATCTCATTCTCTATTGAAAACCTGTTTAGTAAATTTGCCAATACTTTAACTATGTATCTTTGAATTATATAGGAACTATTCACATAAATTGGGTATCATAATAAATGATTGATCATTGAATGTAATGCAAATTAACGCCTGATTTAAAAAGTTGGTACTTGATAGTGGTAATTGTATTTGTAGTTTATTTCAATCTAGTATATGTATATTACTTACACGAGTAAAACTGAAGAATGGGTGTACAAAATTCCAAAAGAAAGGATTTCTTTCATCATTTTGGGTTATGTCGTGAAGAAACGTGTTACTAAAAGTTTTCACCAAATTTCCATCTTCATCGTAGACTGCAAATATTAATAAAAACTTAATTAAAACATACTAAACGATTAACAAAAAGCGAATAATAGTCAGTAACTTAATTAATAGAAATTTAACTGTACAGAAAAAGTCCAGGTAACGAATATTTAAGCTTTAGATGTAGGTATATAATCACGATACCCTTAATTTGACGTAAAGTGAGAGCTAATTTACAAATTAAATATAGATAATTAAAATCCTTTACAAAATGTAAACAATGAAAAAAGTAATAAATAACTTCGGAACCAACTAACAAACTGTTAGAGCTTAACAAGAACAGTCAATGTAATTATCGTTAGTCTTTCACCGAGAGTTTAATAAGGCCAAATTAATATTTTACCAGTGCGCAACATGCACTGTAACTATGTACATACATATATTTCTTTATACAAAACAATCACGAAAGGGTACGCCTATAATGTTGCGTTCAAACACTCATCTTTTCCGAACATGAAAGATAAATATATGTATAAGCGGTCAGTGATCGGTAGATATCATAATAAATAAATCGTAATTATTTTTAAAAGTTTACCTTTCTTTTACGTTTAAAATAAATTTATTGTGCGATAAATAGATATATTATATACATGAAGAAAATATAGATAGGTTAAATAAATTTTAATTGCATAAATTTAATTATTACAATGTGACGTATTGTAAATATGTTATCGTAGTATGTATCTAATAGAACTTTTAATAAAAACATTATATTAGTTTTATTAAAATTAAACTTTCGTGAGTTATAAATAAGAATAAGATTTTTATAAAAGAAAAAATCATAGCTTATAATAAACAAACTAACATTTGGCAATACAAATAATAAGAAATCCTCCAGTATTTTTGTAATGGTTTGTAGCGATTTTTTACAAGTGTGGTTAACATAATTAGTAAATTAAAATGAAATGAAATTAAAGAATAACTCGTAACATCGTTATGATGAATAATTAAGCTAAATATTCAATACTTACAGAGCAATCTTTTCTGCCTGCTGTCTTTTACATCTTTATCCTTAATTATGTTGGAGCCGCTCAGACTGGCGCACACCAGCAACATGAGAACGGTCGCAGTTGCAATCTTCAACATCTCTCCAGGGCTCCCTACTACTGTGTATCTAGCCGGCCAATGTCAGGGCTAAGCCCAAAGGCTAGCTTTTATAGCATCGCACGTCGAAAACAAGTACCTTGCTATACATACGTGGGCTCTAGTTTTAGTCTGGACGCTAAAGGAAAGCCTAAAAGGATATGCTCGTTCCACAGTATCGCCAAATGTGAACACCTAAGTATCTTAATGTACCAGAAAACACAGAATCGCGGATATTACTGCCGTTTTATTGTTTTCATGTTCACATATACCGCTGTCGTTACAAAATAATATGTTTATTGTCTTTGCGTTTTATGAGCAGGAGTTTACTTAAACATCGAATATTATGGTTGCATCGTTGTTATAAATTGTGTTTATTTGTTCTTGTTTAAAATTATTATGGAATTTATAGTATGGGCTGTATAGGCCGATCGTGTAGCATTTTGATAAGCTAAAGAAATTTTTGAACAAAGTAATCGTTAGTAGAATAAAAACTGATAGAGCTTTTACTAGAATCAGAAGAAGTGAAGAAATAATTCATATATTACAAACATTTATTGAAATGACTCAATTTTTGCAAAAATAATGGTTATATTGTATTAAAATAAATATATTACAAAAATAGCATGAACCTATAAATCGCAGCATTCGTGTATGTATGTATTACATTACAATCGCTAATTCATTATTTTGCTCCACATTATTTCCTTATGATGTTATGATATTAGGCGGCTCCTTTTAGCTGCGTTTACGATGTCCGATAGAGTCATTGCCCGTTTCTCACGTATATCGCCGCCCACGTCCCTATAAT
>DWGJ01001666.1:0-18734 GCA_018246895.1 Aspitha aspitha aspitha
AACAATTCTGTAACATCTTTAAATGTACCCATATTTGTGCAAATAAATGTCTTTGTCTTTGTCTTTGTCTTTGTCTTATGTAAAACGCATATAACTTAGTGAAATATGCGTGCGTGCCAGTATTCGACCCTCAACCACCAAAGAGCGAGACGTGTATCCACTAAGCTATAGCTGCTCAATAATTTTATTAAGAGTGTGTTATTTTCGGATATTTCGTTTCCGTTATGCGGCACATCACTACGCGACGACAACAATGCGAAAAAACGAGGTCATTGCACTCAACGTGTTATGTAATGTTAAGTTTACGATTAATGACTCGTGCAACTGTTAGCCATAAATTTGGGTGGTTCTTGACATTCGTATTAATAACAATTATAAGAGAAACGGCGCCGTCGAGTCGATTAACAAACTGGTCTTTAATATTTACTTTAAATAAATTAAATAATAAACAACTGGGGACAATGCCATACACGGCTGTCCGATCCCAAATTAGGCAATTCAATGCCTGTGTTATGGTGACTGGAAAGCTGATAAACATACATATACACATACGATATAGCACTTATATAGATATTTTTATTACGCCCAGACACATCAAACAAATGTGCTCATCACACAAATGTTTTTCCTGAGTGGGAATCGAGCCCACGAGCTCCGGTTTTGCAGTCAGGGTCTCTAAACTCGACTAAGAGGCCAGTCTTTTAACTTTAACGATAGCGTAGTGGTTTGAAATTCAGCTTTCCAACCCTCGCCGGGTTTCGGTTCAAATCCCGGCAGGCACCTCTGAACTGTTACGTGCGTTGTACAAATTAAAATTTTCAACATAACACACAAACGTTCCGGTGGGATTCGAACCAAGGACCTCCGGTTCAGCTGTCAAGGTCTCTAACCACTAATCCGAGACGCTAATGAATAAGTCGTAAAATTACGTAAACTGGACATTAGCCAACGTCGGTCATCAAATTATGTTAATTTAATTAAGGAGAATTTTTGTTCTTATGAAACTGTCATGTCGTTAAATAGGCAATGAAGCATTTATTAAATACATGTAGCCAGAATATGTATGTAGATGAAGCACGGCAGGTTTGTACGACAGAGATATTTGGCACTCGCTGCGCCCTGCCTACCCCGTTAGGGACCTGGCGTGACGATAAATGTACTTAATTTATAATAATAAGAGATGAATGTAGACCCCTTTTGATTATAGCGTGATGTTAAATAGCCTAAAACCTTCCTCGATAAATGGACTATTCACACACAAAAGTATTTTTTCAATTGGAACCAGTAGTTGCTGAGATTAGCGCATTCAACCAAACTCTTCAGCTTTATAATATAAATAAATAATATAAATAAATAAATAAATAAATAATTAAATAAATAAATAAATAAATAAATAAATTAGTATAGATAACGTTATTGCAATATGATCATCATTTTACATCATCATCGACCAAAACAAACGATGTAAGTTACTTATCATCGATCATATCTGAGATCTTATCTCGATCGCCACAATCTTATTAAATCAACGTAATCTGTATACAAGAAATAGATGAATTGTATTCTATAGCTGTCTCGTTTGTCTTATAATTGTAATGGAATATTAATCATTATAATGCGCTTTTCCACGGTACTGGCGTGACGTCAAATTTGTGATAGTTTTTTCCATTTCCTAAACCATTGTGCCTCCTTGCATGTAGGTTACCAAAACATTATCATTGTTGTTGTTCGACCCTTTTTATGGTCCACTGCTGGACCGGGTTTCCTCTCATAGCGAGAGGGATTTAGGCCATAGTCTACCACGCGGGCCAAGTGCGGATCGGTAGACTTCACACACCTGAGAAAATATTATATACTTTATAACATCTCTAAGGTGTGCAGGTTTCCTCTCGATGTTTTCCTTCACCGTTATAGCAAGTGATATTTAAATTTCAGTTATAAAACGCACATAATAAATCAGAGGTGCGTGCCGGGATCGAACCCAGACCTCCCGAGTGGGAGGCTGAATTTCAAACCACTAGGCTATCACTGTCACTGTGGACTTAGTGTCACGTCACTATAAATATTTAATTGTGAACACATTACATTAACAAAAATTGAAATGTACCGTAATATAAGTATGTTAATTTTTTGACGTTCCCATACTGCATGGGTAACTGTAAGAAAGATTATATAACATAATGTGGGAAAATGAAAAGCAAAGCTCACTCACCGTTTATTTCTTGGAAGGCGAACCTATATACTATGACCCAGAGGTTATAAAGGAAGGCGAGGGAGACAACCATGGACCAATAGTAACACAGCCGTCCGGCGGGGTCGAACACGAAGGACCATTTCGGCCCCGACCGCAGCCGCCCGCTCGTGTACGTCGAGCGTCGCCGACCCCCTCTACTGCCGCTGCACAACATGATAATGATATTTCAGGACAACCACAATCAAACATGGCCATCAGATCCTATACTATGGTGACCAGACAGTTTATAAACATAGATATATGTATGTAGATATTTCTATTACACCCAGAGGCAACAAACAAATGTGGTCATCTCACAAATGTTGGTTTTGGGTGAGAATAGAACCCACGAACTTTTTAGCGGTTAGGGTATCTAACTGAACCTGAGTATTAACGCAAACTTAAGACTTCGCTTAGGTTTCAGTCGATAACAAAGTAAATAACGCTTCCAGATGTAAACAAGAAGATATGTATAAGCCCTCCTACAAAGATGACTACGCATTAGCCACTGCGGTTAGCACCAATTAAAAATTCAAAGCATTACGTTTCAATAATTTGTGGTACCTGCACATCTATTTTCATTAACAAAATCCTTAGGGCTGCTATAAGGACATATAATTCTGTATAGGAATAACGGAATACCACCTGAGAGTCGACCGCAATGATATTGAGTGTTTCCAATTAATCTGTGAGATACTCCTCGGGCGTCTGGATCTGTAATGCTCCGCTTGCAATGCAATATTCACTTATCTAGATCGGCTTGGCGTCGAGAGTTCAATTGTCGGTTCACTTAAGGTTCATCTCTAAATTTGGTATTTAAGCAAATATTGTGAATTCACCAAGATAATGGAAACTATGTATTAACTGCATTAATATGTGTACGAATTACATACTCTTAGGTACATTCAAAACTCGCATTTACTTCATGACTGTGTTAATTGACTTTAGCTAGGTTTAGCTAGGTTGTTATACCATCAGATTTTGTTGTTTTTTAAAAAAGCTAAATTTATTAATATGCATGCTGCTATTAAGAAGCTGCCTCATCGTTATCTCATTTCTAATTTTTCCAGTATTTGGTATGAATAAAAAAAATTAAGACTAACAAATCGCTCGGCGTTTATAACCTTTACCTTTTATTACAACTGAGATCTGATTTTAGATTTATAAATTTTCGTTACAATTGCTTAGGTGTAGGTATCGCGTCAATTCACACGCAGATAAATGGTTATGCCTATGTTATTGCTCTGTTTGTTGTATTTGATGTGTTACCGCTAAGCGATTATTATGAAAAGTATGAAATACCTATCGGTCCCATTACAATGTGGAGGGGCTAGATGGTTGTGTGAATGATGCGGCGCGGGCGTCGCGGGCGTGTGCGGCGTGCTCCGCCAGCCGCTCAGCAGTGGCGCCTCGCCGCTCGCACCCAGCAATTTTAATCTGTAACAAACAACATTAATACAACTACGCAGCTTATGCATAATATATTGCTTTACTCTCAATTCTCATTTCACGTCTTTACTTCATATTATAAAGCTGGAGAGTTTGTTTGGTTGAACGCGCTAATCTCAGGATCTACTGGTTCGAATTGAAAACTTGTTTTTGTGTTGCATAGTCCATTTATTGAGGAAGACTTTAGGCTATACAACAACACGCTGTAACTAATAGGAATTGAGCAGCAACGAAAAAGCGTTCTTTTATTCTTCCCTTTTCCGTGTAATTTTTTATAGTAGGTAATCATAGCGTGACGTTCTTAAAGTAATTTTTAATTAAATTGTTCTCAAATTAACGTGGATAAAACCATGGGGCACAGCTAGCGTTACCATACAATTCTTAATAGTATCCGCTTTTCACAACTGATTAAATTAAACAACCCAAATAACAAAACCTGAGGGCAAGTAACAATTAATGTAGCTCAACTTAAGACAAGGTTTAGGTAAAATCTACGTTATAAAAATGAACCCATGCTCCCAATTCACATATTTTTATAGTAATTTTATTAAAAGGGTTTTCACTGCATAACTACCATTTTATGAAAGGTTTCATATTTTTTTCTTAAAGACGACAATATTTTAGCACAGTAATAAATTAAATTACCGATTTGTTATTATTATAGGAAGCGATGACATAGAACGATAATATCGTTGTTATTACTTTTATAAAACGTTGTTGACAAGAGAAAAATGTGTACTTGTTATACACATGCTAACGAGTTCCAAGAACCACGGACCGGAAAAAGAATGTAAAATGACGTACCTATGCAAATTATACAAAGTTCATTTTGCACTTACACATTTTAAAATGCAAGAATGTCAAAACTATGCAAACTGTGCATTTAAATGAATTGTAGGATACAATCAATGCAGACATATTCTGCTAACCTTACCTAATCAAGATAAAGTTTCATTATGCCCTTTCGAAAATAACACAACTAATTAACAAATAAAGTAGGGAAGTACATGTAGGGATATAAATAAACCTTAAGTTAGCAAGCCTGGGAACGCTTATCTTTTTACCAAAGATAAAAAAAATGGAAGTTTGCGAGCTCCATCGACTTTATGAGAACGCACTGTACACGTAGAAATTGGTTTCGAAAGTATCGTTGCGGAGTTACGGGCAGAACGCCTTCTCGGTGAACTGTCGTACCGTGAAATGAGATATAAGCCGTTCAAAAATGTGATCGGTTTGTTACCGCCACGCTGTCAACGTCGCCACGTTCGTACCCGCCCCGCTATCACCGGCTCAACGTAACCGCTATGGAACGTTACATTTCACGAGATTTAAAGGTGCTTAAACGGGGAAACGGACGCTCTGTGAAGATAAAATCAGCATTATTCGGCACACCGACCGATGTCGCTTAGGAAAGTTTTTGAAAATATCGCGGATACAGCGTATTTTCGTGACCTGTATCTATTTGTTGTTTCAATATTTAGAGATTTAATAAACGCAACGATACGTGTTTTTATCAAACGTACCCCGTGTTAAAACTAACTTAACCTTTCAAACAGAAATTATAGATACTCAACTTCGTCCCTGTTAAAGCTGGGGATATATCAGCTCTGAGTCTAAAAAATTTTATAAAATTTATTTTAAAATAACGGAAGATCATCGAGTCCGTACTCATGATTAAGGTGTGCTCGAGTCAAGAGCCCTCGCTTTCCTTAACGAACAAGAGACAGCCTCTCGAAACGCTCCACGCTCTCTTTATGGCATAGTTGCCGCTTTAACTCCTAATATTTACACATTTTATACTTCCCGAAAAATTCTGTGGAAATTTATCACCTATTTAAATGGGAAATATGTAATAAAATGTAAATTCAGACACAAGTACATACATACCTTTAAATTACAACAAAGGGTAAATAAACAATTTAATTACTAGCGTTATGAAAATAACATTAATGAATCGCTAATTCGGGGTCACCCCCAGTAGTTAAAGCATTATGCTTATGCAGGTTACGTATATAATGTAGATACCTACACATATTTTCACACACATTGCGGTGAACTTAAGGATATTTATTTGTACTAATTTTAGTGTTCCCTCTATAAATTTTAACAGACTATGTAATAAACTGAAATTGGTGAACTTTGTGATATTTATTTATAATGATTTATTTTGTGATAAATAGAATTATTCTATGTGCATTGAATCAATGAATGTCTGGATATGATCATTAATGATCATCATTATTAGCAAAAACAAAAACGCTGTGCGTGTGTATGACACTTGTACACGGGTCTCCTCAAATAATGATATTACATATCATATATGAATAGCATACCGCGGGGACAAAGTGCGTATTGGTAGACACACGACACATATGTTCGGATATAATAACAAACGTGATTTACGCATCGTACAGCACTTCA
The DNA here is from genome assembly GCA_018246895.1 of Aspitha aspitha aspitha. Lineage (NCBI taxonomy): Eukaryota > Metazoa > Arthropoda > Insecta > Lepidoptera > Hesperiidae > Aspitha > Aspitha aspitha. Next base: position 6,104 of record DWGJ01001666.1, read on the forward strand.
CTCGATATATCGTGAAAGTGATCTCTCTTTTATAATTGGTGGCACTTTGGCAGAATCAATTTTAGACAATGTCAAATGTCTCCTTTGTGAACGACCGTCGAGTGTTACCTACCTACTCGTACATTACGGTTTTCTGATAGCCGTACTCCTGTTACAAAGGGAGGATTTTAATATGCCATCGACTCTACTAGCAATATTATGGACGTAATTGTACTTGCTTGCAAGTAATTAATGACGATGTACCTACTCGTATTTTATCTTACGTATTGATACAATTTACTGTAGCGTTCGATTATATCAATACAAATAATTTACATTTACAATTTCTTCTAATCGTACGAATATCTTAATGGTCGTATATTTTGCTAACTTGCAACTGAAAATCAGATTTGTTAAATGAACAAATTATAACTTTATTACAGTAGTCTTAAAACCAACTTTTTACGTAATGTTCATAAATTAAAATAGAGGTGAAAGTAAAATAAAGGTGTAAGTAAGAAACTTACATATACCTATAGGAAATAATTTTGAGGTCGAAACAAATTTAAATATTTTACTGAAATCACCATAATATTGAACAGAACACAATTAAAGATACAAAAATGATCGATTTATTTTGATCTCGGACAGAGGTTCTTGTAGTAATACTACACGTTCATAAATTTATTTTTCCTATTGAGTGTATAATGTAGACAATACAACCCGTATACTGTTTATTCAATTTTAACAAAATTCATGTTTTGTATCTTCTCTATTCAATTATGTATTAATAATTAGGAAAACATTTCAAGTTAACATGAAAATTTTAAATATGAACCTTTAAGGATATTTTTATAACACATTTATTGCAAATATCTAGCTTCATACACGGAGTCGTGGGTGAACTTTAAGCTGCCGAACTTAGATCATTTTCAATATAGTGCACCTATCGAGGACTTTCAAAACTCGAGGCGAGGCGAGTGCTCGGTGACGAGTACGTGAATCTATTTTTCAATTCACTTCTCGTAGTTGTGTGCCAGATATACTTTGAACGGATATTGGAACACACGGCACCAGAGTATTTGTCTAAAAATAAGTTATAATAAAATTGGCGCAAGTAAAGTAAACTTAAAGAAAAAAGCACTCAAATATGAAGTCGGTACAATGCTTTTTCATGTCACGGAATACCCAAGTAATGATTAAATAATAACTATTAGTTCTTTTTTTATTGCACTACAAACCGGAAGGCAATGTTTCAAACGCTGTTGTTTTGCAGCGAAAATAGCTGGAGCTTTCATGCAGCAATTAAGATGCCAACCTTCTCATGATTGATAGGTTTATATTGCAACGCATAGACAATTGTATACATGTAATGTCTAATCTCACTAAAAAAACTTGTGATCATTCATCTTAGTGATTGATCATACTTCTACTCCCGAGGACCAAAATGTCTCCTCATGTATCAGTATATATCAGTATAACGATTACTGTAATACATTAGATGTTTCTCAACGCTTTACTGCCGCTATAAAAATACGTTGACACCACATTAAAGATTGAACTTGGATGCATTTTTCTACGTACGGAAAAGACAAGAACCTTTCTTAGTATGGTAAAGGTCTTAGACCTTTACCTCCAGCATGTATCCTATGTTTTCCTTCAGTTCTTTAGAAATAGAGGCACTTGGCGTTCGGACCTCTGTACACACTTCATTAGGAAAACATTCGAATAGAGCTAAATCTGATAGGTAACAGTAGGACCAAGTATTCGAGACGAAGACACTTGAAACTTGAAGCAGCGTAAATCTGCCTATCGATTCTCGTGGTCTCTCTTTGAGCTGATTGAACAGCGAACAGAAATTTACATAAACCTAGCGAAGTTGTACGTGTGGGAGACGGCGTGGAACATTACCACCGATCACACCGGTTCACTATATTACACATCCCTATCGGCTTGTAGACCACGAAACTTCACGTTCAATTTCCTTAACATTTACTATTACTATATAAAGAAAAGGTGTTGCACGGTAATAACATCCATAAACGAAATAAATGCGTCAAATACATCATACAAATATCCGCAAATACGCTATTAATATATATAAATATCGATATATAGATATTTAAATTCCTCGATTTTCGTAAATAATGAAATAATTGTCCCCATAATTAAAGTACTTATTAGTTACGCGTTTACGTCCTTGATGCCTTTTTCAAATAGCACTAGCAGCTCGATACAACCAACCGCTTGCGATGTGCGTTAATGTTGTTCAGCCAGACAGCCTCTTGTACGAGTATCTAGTTACCTACCGATACTATATTAACTCGTTAACAACAGACTGCGCGGTACATATCCTGAGGCTTCCTATCAAGTTTATATAACATGCCGTTTACATACGAAACTTCAGATTGTTGCCACTTTCGAAACATGATCATGTATCCTGAAGAGTGATCTTTGTCTAGAATATTTATAGGCTACGCGTAGTTAAGCTATTGTCCGAGGTAATAACTATAACAAAGCCGAACGTCCTTATTATACGTACTAAACTTGTATAATAAATAAAAGAGGAAAAAAATAAACCATAAATTAACCTTTTTCAGAACCGAACAGCGCCCTGTTAAAATTAGAATCCTTATTATATGTATATTGCTCATACGTGCTCGTTCAAGTACCAATATAAAGCTTGCATTAATCACCTCAATTAGGGGAAATCCCGTGTTATCTCAATACGTGTTAATAACATTTTGGCGTTCCACAGATCAGAATTTGATTAATTATGCAAATGGTTTATTATGCACTGTGTAGGTGGTCAATTACTTCCATTAATAGGTACACACAGCCAAAAACGGTTAGCTCTAACATACCATTATGCTACTATTTCTGTTAATAAGAGTAAAGCATACATCAGAAGACTAGACCAATGCGGACAAGGGTATGGTTTCACCCTACCACCCCTCCAGCTTCCTTTCTGTTTCTATGTTTCAAACGCAGCTAAAAGAACACCTTGCAAACACTATAATATAATAACACCGGAAATAGCCTTCACGTATCCGTTGTAGAGAGGGGGAAAACCTGAAATAAATCATTTCTTCAGGCCGCTCACGGTCAATATTGTTAAAGAACGTTGACTGCATTCAAATCAGTTTACTTAAGACACTAATGAGTTGTACGCCATAATCTTGAAAACAGTTTTTCATGTTACATATTTTTCATCATTTGTAACAATAATCTTTAGCATCAGCTTTAAAATTCAGAATGCCCATTTTTTATCATAATAATAAAAACTGTAGCCGAGAGGTGCCTACATTTAAATCGGAACTGTACTAAAATTTCATGTATTTTTATAGCGATGAAATACAATGTTGGCTATTATGTTAATGGCAGTTATATTTCAACCGACGTTGGAAGGAAATTCATAGAAACAAATTATAGATGAATGAAAAGTCAAAATTGTAGAGTAATGAAAAAAATTTAAGTTTCATCATTAAAAACAATGCAAAACAACGATAAATGTATAGTATCTACAAGTACAATTGTATAACTAAGTAAGATTATATTATTGTGTATGTTTGCGCACGTTACAATTCTTTCCCGCCAGCGCGTCCTAAAATATCAAAGTAAATATCCGGCGTGAACGGAGAGAGGCTCGCTTTTGAAACTGTCTAATATCCTGTACTGACAACATTTCACTACGCTTGCTTTGAGTTACGCGGTATTGGCAACAAACTTACATAATATTATTGTGAGCGCAGCCAACCAGCGGCAGCGCTTTCGTCGCGATTTATCGAATTGCTTCAAATGCAATGTTTAACTATACGTTGTATTGTTGCGGCTTCGAGTCTATCGTAAACTCAATTTGTATATTCTGGTTTTCCCAGACCATTTTACTTGACTATTTAAATTTCTTTATTGTTATTCCCAAAGCTAGGAAACCAAGGGCGTAATTAACGCTTAATAAAAGCAAACGATCCTTTTTATTATACATATAAATACATACATTTGTATGTCGACTTCATATTATGTAATTTTAAACGAACAAACCAATTAGGTCTGTAAACGTTTTATTAATAATAACAATATAAGTATTATATTTTAAAAAACTTACATTCATGTACATGTATGTATGTGAAATAGGTACCTACATATGCGCGCTAAATACAGTTATAATATACGAGTAAATACATGCAATTCTCCTTCGCGACTTCTACTTTCATCAAAGTCGTCACCCAGGCGAGTCTATTAGAGGTACATACATAAGTACTCTTGACCTGGCCTTCTTTAAGCACGTCTCCGATTTGATTGCAGTACTTTCGCCTACATCTACCTTCTACCGACTCTGCCATTCGCACTCATCCCATAAATTTTTTATAAGTGTGTTTATGATTGTGCCCTCGTTAATTCTTCAATAAGCTCAAAGTAGCAACCTTTTTAAACTCCGGCCACTACACCTTTTTCCACAACTCTTCATTCGCTTATTACGTCACTCTTAACTTTGAATCTGTACTGTCACTGTCAAAGAAAGCAAGTCTGTCAAGGCCGCAGCCGGTAGAAACACTACTACTCTGCCTAACCCCGTGGAAATCACGCGTAATATGTATGTACTCGTATATACATACATAGCTACCATAAGCAGCTGCAACTTAACATTTGCATCGTATATTACCTACAGTAATCCCGATTCTTTTAGCGCACTGAAAAACCACATGCCAACAACAAAACGCATGTCGTAAACTCTTGTCTCTATTTTTAAATTTCCTGCCATACATAATATATGTATCTACCAATTGCTCTCAATATATGTTTTCTTCACAAAAAAATTATGATTATCTGTATTGATTGATTGAAATTTTTAAGTTTTTTTATAAGCGGAATCATGACATCATCCTATTACTTACAAAGGATTTACGAGATATTATCTGATACCGCAACTCGTTTAAAAAAATTACGTCAACAAAAATTGTAGTTGGTTGTAAATAATTTCTCACTGGTTAATATACTGTCCCTACTAATTCATGTATTATAAATGTGAATGTAAGTTTCTTTTTTACGCTTACACGCGAAAACTACTTAACCGATCATCATTCAGCTTTGTACACATTTTCCTGAAAGTATTAGAAGTAACAGGACAATCTTGAAGAAAAAGAAAGTATTGTTTACGAACTTTGTGACACACTGATTTCCTCGCGGCCACATCTAGTTCTTATGTAAATGAGCTGACAAGTTGTATGTGTTATGTGGACAGCGTACCTAGCTTTATGTGAGCGTCGCGAGCGCGTGGAGAGGTCCTGCTCGCTGGCGGCGGAGCACGCGGTCCCGGGCTGCAGCGAGCCGCGCGAGCCGCCCAGCCGCCGCGGCCCCAGTCGGCACGTCATCATATCTGTAAATGATTCATGTATCAAATACGCTGCAATATAAACACATCGCATTCAAACACTTTCATTTGATTTCCATTACATTTTCTAAACATAAATATATCAAAATTCCACTTTATGGAATGTAAAACATATCAATAATATTTTTAATAAACCTTCAAGTAGGGAACTCAAACATTTATTCTTCACTTTAATAAATTTATTGTTATTAACGATTGTACCTAATATTAGCCGTCCACAATAACGCATTTATAAATCAACGATTTAACAGCCATAGCACCTACCATTCGTATTGTCAATAAAACGTAACCATCCCCTTGATTTTATATAACGTAATTCAATGTACCTAATAAGAACTGGAAAATTTTTTAAATTAATATTTTGCTTTACTAAAAAAAATACATACTTATATATATAGTATTACATTTATGAATATTAATACTTTAGGTCGTAATAAGAAATATTGCCGTTTCGCTTGCAAGTAATCCCGTTTTATCTCGCTCCATCTTGCTTACCATTTCCATTTTTACATGAAATGATGAGATAAGCTAATGCCACTGTCGACTCTGAAATGGCGTGCAACTTGTAATTGCAAATTCCTCGCTCTGAACATTCCTAAAGCTTGCTATTTCTGTTGCACTAAATGACAGCGTTACATAGCGTTAAGCAAGCTTTATGTTTTCGATCGCGGGGCTGTCTCTAGCTACACAATGGATGTACCTATCAAATTTGTCTCCACACAAATGTCGTATAATATGAATTCTATCTTATCACTACACTACGCTATACGTTTTTGAAGGTAATGCCAATATATTTTATTTAGTCCACTGAAAATTTTGTTAATATTATTATACAAACAAAATTTTGAAATTGTAAGGTATGTGTTATGTCACATAAGCTCTATACCATATAACATTAATTCGATGAAGACTCGAGACAGCCCTTCGCAAAGGAAATCAAAGAACATCATAGAAAAAATAAAGGCAGTAAACCCCCTCAAGTCACTTTTAACGGTTAAACACAGTTAACAGGTTAAACACCATTTGCCAGTTACTTATTACAATAGCTCAACGTTAACAATCCATCTACAAAAAAACTAACCTTTAACATGCCCTCGTATAAAAGTTATTTATAACATTCCCGAATTACAGAGAATAGGGGCTTAAATACGCAAGGCTTCTAAAAATAGAAATAAAATCTCACAAGTTCAAATAAACATCTTGCAAAGTATACCCAAAAAGACCGAAATCTATGCCAAATGAATATAGATCACCTCGTGCTGGAATGAATTGAATAAATCCAATAAAACCGGCTATTTATAAGTAAGTTTCGTCTCTTCATTGAACCAATATCTTGAAGTTCTTTAAACTTCAAAAAAAGTTTAAAGAACTTCATCTGGACGATGATTAAGAAATCAAAACCAAATAAAAGTAACCAATACGAAAAATGTCATTGTCCATTGCCAGTGCTTACGTACATTTAAAAATATATCTTCTATTTACGAACAGAATACAAACGCTCTTATAATATAATTCTATAAACATTTTTGTTTCAAAGGAAACCTAATGAAATATCTTAAATATCGCATACACTGATCAAGAACTGCTTGCACCTTGTTAATGTACTATAGAGCTATTTCCAAAAAGTAATTACTTTAATAAACAAATTCTTTCAATGCACAAAAATCATGTGATGCGTAACATTAACCAACGGAACGTAGGTACAAGCTGGAGGGTGGCCGAACGCTATGAGGTCTGACGTCACGACCGGTGTACGTGTGTGTAAATAGGCACGTGAATTGTTTCATTCGCACCGACTGTAGGCAGTGGTTTTGGTAAATTTTAATGACATGCTACGTCGCACTGCGGAGTGCTGCGGAGTCTTGTTACCCCTCTGCTTATCGTATGTTACGCCAGCGGATAAACCCGGATTAAGGACTGTACCTGCCGGCATCGGAGGAAAGATAAAATACTATAAACACAAGTCAACTGGAAACTTGTGGGCTTTGTACTAAATTGGGGGTTCAAGAAAAATATCTACACTATTTGCGGTAAGCCGTTTTATTCCGCGCTAGCGTTTACTTGCCAAGTCGTATAAATTCATAACAATAACACAATACAGTCTGTGACCACGTTTAGAGATTTAGCGGTATGTAATTAAGGACTGTAGATAAATTACGTAAATAAATCCTCGTAGGCTTCATAACTTTTCAAAAGCAAAAATTAGGAACACGATCAATAGATCGATGAGGAATTGGCCGATCATTCAAAATAAAAATTACACCTGTCTGTATGAATAAAGAAACTTGCCAAGTTGTAAAAAACCGGAACAGCAAAGTTTTGACCAAAGAGGGCAATTATAAACAATTAATTACACCTTTCATTCCAGACACTCACTCAGTTATTTATCCTACAGTCAAGAAGGGTAAGTTCGGTATGTAGATTATTTAGAATTAAACCGTGGACAAAACTTAGTAAATTTAACGTGTACAAATGAGATCTACGAGTATGAATAGATGTAACATACTTGATATATGTACATATATGACATAATTTATGACACCAAAATTTTTGGATAGAAACTTGGCCCTTATTTTACATTAATGTTTTTGATAGGATGTATAATAAATATTTCTCCTTTCACGCTTGAAACAAACTAAGCACAGCCTTTTACAGCCAACATATTGACACTCAAAGGTAACTGTTCGCAAAAATATATTGTGTATTTTTATTTATTAATTTCAAATATTTGTTCCGCAGTTACGTTATAAAATTGTTTTGGGTTATCAAATATTTACTTATCTTCGATGCACAGCGTTTGTTTCATACAAAACATTAATCAATCGCTTTTGTACCGTATTTATTCAGGCTAGATTTGTTATGTGACTAGGAAAAAGAAAAATATTTGAATATCTGTTTAATTAAATGTGATATTTTAAAATAACATTTTGTGTACCTAAATCTGTATTTACAATGTCTTATTAGACTCAAACCAATCAATTATAAGTAAAAAAATATACATATAATAATTGAAATGTGCTCTTTTGTCACGAGAAAAATGCAATTTATTGTTAGCATTAGAAAAGTTTCTTACTAAATTTATGTCATCACTTAACCCCTTCAGCACTATAATATACCTTTTAAATATCTTTAAAAACATTAAACCAAACCATAACAAATCACAATACCACTGATCACTCTCCAACTAGCGAAACTTACCAGCTGCCAGTTGAGAATTCGAGAATTGGTATTAATTGTTCTTTTTTTATTCCTCTGATAATGGACTTTCTTGCTTCCTCTAAAAATTAATGTTATTTTGCCGACAATAGTAAACTTGCCTTCATTAGCATGAGTCACGTCCGAGTAATTTCACTTCGTTTATTCTAAGCGAATACATTTCGTTATTAATGGCACCTACGTAATGGACGGACAATAATGGGAAGAACTGATATATTCGCACATGTCAATCTGCAAACATAACGATGAAAAAACTTAATACGATTATAATCATTAATACCGTTTACCGTATTCCTAACAGCGTTTTTAAGTTTCGTTTATGCAGAATTGAAATGAAACACACAAGCAGGTTGCAATTATAAGTTGCTTAAGCTGTCCATGGGCATTTGCCACAAACAAGACTATGGCATTACGACTGTATGACAATTTGAGTTTTAATTTTTTTTTTTATTAGAATACAACAGAATACTCGGTTATAATTATAAATCTACGAAGGACTAGAAAACGTTTCCAATACAATAATAACAAAGATTTCTTGTTATTCTGTGAATATTCCATTTCCGTTCTTAGAAATTGATCTACGTTAAGCTTATTAGGATTGGTTTGGGAGCTCGAACAAAGTACATTTCCAAGGCAGAGATAACAATTTGAGAGCTAGACGTTGAAACTACTTGTTGCCAAATGTAACCGGGGTTCGAGTTCGCAAGTTTAGCCACAACTTTTCCAACGAGACTATTGCACTTGCAGCCTCCTGAACAAAAGCTTACAACGAAGCTCCACAAAACTCTAAACCACCAAGGGATGGAGAGAGATTGTTCTGGAGATATATTCGAACAAAAGAGCTTACGTAAGTATCTAGTTGCATTGTACGTAATGTAACTAAATAACTGTATTTCACTAACAAGATGAGGAATTATTGCAAAACTTGGCTTTGTTCGCCACGAGCATATCGCGTGCTTGCGTTTTAATATTACTACTGAATCTGTGTTTTTATAATGGTAACCTTTAGAACAAAGCTCAATTGAATTAACATTGAAAACCATATTCATATTAAACACAAACACAATGTACATTTTAATCTACTTACTTATGATTAATTACTATATTTCTCATTTAATTTTATATTTCTTTATATTTATAATACAGTTTTAAATTTGTATATACTTGTATACCTATATCTGTTATACAACATTTTAGCTTTAACAATGCTTGTACTTAACTTGCTATTTTAGTAATAAAAACAAGTAACCTTACGACAGAAATCTGTAACTAGCACCAAACTATAGCTAACAAATAACAAATAGAAGTAAACTGTAGATCATTCTTCATTTAAGTTAACAAAAACTTCAGTAGCTGTACATACTCGTATTATAATACATACGAGTACATAAGTTTACAATACCGTGAACTGCTTGCACCAACTGTTATGGATTAACATGCCCGCTGGTATTTAACGGTAGAGCCGTTCATTAGCAAGCCTTTGTGCTGAAGATCGAAACGTTTTAATTACTACTTTCGATTTGTTGCGTATAATAATAAAATGTACAGATTAATAACAATCTTCATCATAGAACATATTTATTTACATGTGTTTTGCAACCACTCTAAGAACGCTAAGATAGAGCGTTTGGATTCAGAATTAGCTACACCTGTATTAATACAGCTATCATTCTATTGCAAGCAGAACTTATGCGATATTGACTCACAAAATGTTAACCGACTGCAGAGAATAGTTAATATATCCGGTATCATTTTTAAATATCAGTCGGCACCCTGATCTTATTTTTGTAAGACCTCCTCATGTTTAAGTTTTAATTAAATGCAATTAAAACTGTAAACAATTCTACATACATACATACATATCGTCACGTTAGGTCCCACACGCAGTAGGCAGAAAGCAGCGAGTGCCAAATATCTGTGTCCTTACAAACGTGCCGTGCTTGTTCTACATTCATCACTCTCGTCATGCATACACGCCGGTTTCTACATATTTCAATTCTGACGCATATAATATTTTTCAAAATTTTATAGTCATCCTATTGAAGTGCAAGAAGGTAGTTGAATACAAAAATATCTAAAGGACAGAAACTAGTATCTAGAGAATTGGCTCAAGTTATTTCCTTTCCAAAGTTTGTGTAAGATTTATCATTCGTCAAAACTTTGAGAGTTTCTATTATATAGGGGTGTCAGTGGTATCTTCTTATACATAGGAAGTAAGCAAAGACTCATCTGCTACGAAGTTTGTATGGTGGATCATACAAAGCAAAGTTAAAGTAAACGTGCAAGAAGATGCAGATCGTACAATATTTAACCCTTCTGATATGAAAGTAGAAGCAGATAGGTTTTTAATGACATTTTTCATCTATTAGAGGTACTCTTGGCCTGGCCCACCTTAAATACATCTGCAATTTGATTAAAGTATGGACGCCTACGTCTATCTCTTCTCTGCCATTACCATTAACAGTCACTTTATAAATTTAATAAAGAGGCTGCATAATCTTTGATGAAAGGAGAAGGAGCGTAATTAGTTTGTCAATGTAGCCGCTGACGCCACTTGACGCTTGACAGCCTTAGTTTCTACCTATCCCTATGGGGAATAGGTGTGACTGTATGTATTTATACGTGAATGAAACAGTTCTCTATTTTTATCAATAGTCTCTTTTATAGGTTTATGCAACTCTTAATAAACAGCGGTATTTTTTTCAAATGTTTGATATTTTTTCTTTTTCTGTATTATTGTTAGCTGTTTTCAAAGTTATTATATTTCGTGATATCCAGAGTTAAAAATTAAAAATCATCGCGCGAAGACAGATGACAAGCTAATCAAATTTTGCGCAAGTTCGAAGAAAGTTCTGTGTAAAGTTCGTTGATTCAATTAGTAGATATGCGGCGTGGCGGCCGGTGGCGGCGCGCGCCCTCCGCCCTTCGCACTTCGCCCTCCGCCCTCATCGGCAGCGACACTCGATAAACTTACCTTTATATTTGTACTAGTAGACCTGACCACGCGTTGCCGTGGTTATAATTTCTAAAATATTATAACCACGTACATACATACGTATGTCGCAGCGTCAGTTGTCAAAAATGGCATATGTAATGTCACTAGCTATTGAGAGAGCATTATGAAATATATCGGAAGACGTTGACGTTTGATCTTGCAAAGCTCAATCCAATTTCATTGTGTTTGATTACTAATATTTTGAATGTCAAATATTGCTAAAATCATTATACGATAACAAGCTATCGATTCATTGTGTTATTTCGTGAACATGTATGACGAAGATGGTCATCCCGAACCGAACAATTCTACTGGCTCCCCGTCATGTATATATATTACTAGCTTTCACTTGAAATAAGTGACTGTTGAAATACGTAAAACAAATTTATCGTAATCTTGAAAGTTATGAAAATTTAAAGTGAAATATTTATTTTTCAATCAGTTACGCGCTAATACTTTTCTGTGTCCTTTGATAATCTTCCTTTCTTAATAGGTGCCTAACAGAAATTATTCTCAATGCCATTTATCTCCCAATAGGTAAAACGTCAACTAACAAAGAACAGATAACATAATTAAAAATGCTAAGAGGATCATTGTAAAGTAATACTAGCATTTGTCCGCCTCCATTCCCCTCTGAGTTCCGATTCCACTGTTTCGCAAAGGCGCTATTAATTAATACTGCTTCACCTGGTTTATAGCTATTAACGTAACGTTGAAACTTCGATACAAGTACAATACGTGACCTAACTCGTTCTAATCAGTTACAATCCATTTTGCTGTTGAGTACGTGTTCTAATTAACAGTTATATGCATATTTTAGGGCTGGATCTGAAGTAAATTGTTTTCGGAACTCACTGTACTTATTATTATTATTTATAAGGACATAAGCATACAACTTCATAAGCCAAATTCAAATGCACTGTTGACGACCGTTATCTATCTGTCCCTGAAAAGTCATAAGTAATTATTATTACTAGTGGTCGCCGGCTGGTCGAAATTCGACCATAATAAAAAATAATTCTTTGACATTTCTTTGGACTTTTTGTTTG
>DWGJ01001667.1:0-18731 GCA_018246895.1 Aspitha aspitha aspitha
TAACGGTTATACAGACAGACAGACAGACAAAAATTTTACTGATTGCATTTTTGGCATCAGTATCGATCTCTAATCACGCCCTGATAGTTATCTTGGAAATATACATATTTCATGTACAGAATTGATCTCTCTTCAGAATTATTATAAGTATAGAAGAAGATTATGTCTAGCGACCGCCAAGCGACATAGTCTCTGTAAATGTTTCCTTTGATCTACATTTATAATGAAGAAGCTTGAATAAATTATAGTGTATCAGTCTGTGATCTATCCACCGGCTGCTTAGTCAACCTGGGGCCATTGTCGTGATTCATTTTAAACGGAATTATTCCGCAAATTTCTCTGTATTTATAGTATGTACAGCGCATATTTACTTTACGTAACACATTCTATAACTCAACACATTTTTCAACTTAATTTTTTAGGCAGAGTGCAGGCGTCAAGGCGTCCTCTGCGCTGCGCTACTGTTAATAAGTGGAGATCCGGATTACTAGCAATATCCAATACAATGTGGATATCTATACACTTTATAACCTCTCTTTAAAACCTTCGACGACGCTTAACGGCCGTCGTAACAGCAGATACTTAATGCTTTGAAGCACGAATACACGTAACTTTTGAAACACGGCAACACTCGTGAAACTTGCCACTAGCGGTCACCCAACCATGTGCCGGCCTTCTTTAGTATCGTTTACAGATTGCTTGTGTATGCCGTCTATTTTGATTTCAATGCCTTATGCTCTTAACTCATAAAGATTGCCCTCACGGCTGTTAAGCTTGTACTGAACGTGAACAGATACATAATTATTATTGTGAATACTAGCTACGCTTGTTACAATTTACGCAAATGCTAACAACACCGTCGTTTTCCATCGGCCGTTACAATGCCTTGTTATGTTTAAGTGTTGTCTCATAATTTAATGACTGCTTTGTTTTCTGCCGGAGAAAGTGCCATTATTATTACTACAGAAATCAAAGTAGCATGTTTCTAATGCGCAATACAGGATTACCGAAAAAGAACTTTTCAAATTATTCCGCATTGAAATTTAAATTGATTTAAGCAGTGATAATATTTCCATTGCTACGGCAGTATACATGTAATTGTTTTAGAGTAGAGTACTGTATTTTCGCCAATTAAGTCACTGGGACATGGTGATAGCTTCATGTTTGCTATGATGTTTAATGCCATCTCAATTTAAGAGTCCATTAAATCTTCGTTCAGCTTTAAATATGATTAATTTGTGATTGAAGATCTAAGATCAATCATATAGACGCTGTGCTGTGCTCGACAACGAAATCAAATCATTTATCCGAGCATTATTTCTGAATCCACAAGTCCATAACATGCATAAAAACTTTAGTAACACTTTTACTTTAACGATATATAAACGGGTATTTAGTTAGATTAATGGTTCTTTCGTATCCGTGTATAGGATTACAAGATTTATTAAATTAATATACAGTTTTATTATAATGTAACATGTACCTTTACTGATGTTCTATGTTACTGTCATAACCATAAACATATTATATAAAAGAGTTACATAATATGCAAAGGATACATATTATAGAAATAAAAATAAATGTTCTGTTAATGCTTTTACATGCTAGGAAAGGAGAAAAACATAAAATCGTTCTCAATACAACCAAATATGTTTATTATCTAGTTTTTCGGGTGTTCCTCAAATAAACAAACTGGTATTTGAATATTGTAAGATATTTACATCCTTGTAGCCATTAAAACCCTCTATTGTAAGATTTATTGTACTTTAATAGATCAACGTTTTTAAATTGGCCCAAATTTAAGTAAAAAGATGAATATAATCTGTATACACCGTTATAGCGGTTACATCGGTCCATACGTCCACAGATATCCGGATGTTCGATTTAAAGGTATTTCACGGCTGTTCATGTAGTGTGATTAATTTAGAGTGGGAGATTTGGTATGATGCTACATTTTTGGAAGTTTTGCGTTAATCAATTAACAAGTACCTGCGTGATCAATTAAAATTAGTGAATCGAAACTTATGAACATTAAACATGTACCTACTTGTATTATGTAAATAAGTACATTTTCTCTAAATCTATAGGCAAAGATTAATGTTGTTGGAAATGTTTGCTTGCTATAGGTCGCTTATTATGCAACTGTTTTTACCAGAAGCCGCTGCCTTATTATTTTCCTGTTTCAAAAGTGTGACAGACATTTAAACTAATATTATAAATTTAAAAAGTTTGTTTGGTGGAACGCGCTAATCTTAGGAACTAGTGCTTCGAATTGAACAATTATTTTCGTGTTGAAAAGTCCATTTATTGAGGAAGGCTTTAAGTTATATAACATCACGCTATAACTAATAGGATTGGAGCAGCAACGAGAAAGCATTCCTTTACTCTTTCGTTTCCGTGTAATTTTTTATAGTAATAATCGCGTGATGCCTTTAAAATAGTTTTTTAATAGATTGTTCTCTAATGAACGCGGGTGAAACCGTGGGGCACAGCTAGTAATAAGATAAGTACAAAACGTTACATTATATCTTCGTTAAACATTACCGACGAACGTGAAATGGATTTCAAACCAAAAACTCAGTATTTGAGATCGCATAAACAGATCTAAGGGATGCAATATGTGTACCTACTATTTCACCTGGTTAAAAAGCAATCTAAAGGAAACTAAAGGACATCCAGGTCATGTGATATTAATGTGATGATTTAAGAACTAATGACCTGCTCAGACCCTTTGCTATTTAATGAACAAACTAATACTAATAAATTGGCTGGAAATTTTAACTCTACTCTGATCCGATTGCCTTGTCTTATGAATTATTTGCTAATATTTAAATTGGTTTAATCTAAGATACCCAAAGTAGTATAATTGGCGAAATAGTATTAGATTTAACAATTAGCCAGAAATATCGTTGCATGTCGTTATACATATAATATTGTAGGTATACGTATACGGCACAAAATACAACAAAAACCAGCGCAGTACATACGATATGTACATCTACAACATTGTGGTAGTCAGCAAGCATCTTAGCCACAAAACTTTAAAGTTGACTTTGCGGTCAAGAACTTCACAACTTGTCAATTTGGATAAAAGAAATATTGTTTCTCATATCGAATGAGTCAAGCACGAATCAACATTTATCGAGATAACAAATTAGTTTATGTAAAACACCTTCTATTTTTCGTTTAGAAGCAACGGTTGGATTCTTATCGTTATACTTTTTACGTATTTCACTATAAGTATTATCACTGTAATTTATATCTTTTACTTACTTTTAGTATTGCCTGTGACAGAGAGAACGCTGACGGCTCTTATCTATATAGATACAGTTAGAGATTATTTATGTGAGAACAATTTCGCAAAAATTATTTAATTAGGGTTTTAATTTTTCTATAAAAATATTTTTAATGCTGAGCAGTTTATATCATAATGCATTATTTTAATGGTTATAAATCTGAATCATTACACAATGTAGATTCAATCGTGACTTTAGCGAAATATGTACATTTGTATAGATAGAGCTGTTTTGTACAATATTTATAATTATTTCTTTAATAGATAATTTTTGACAATAAAGAAACTCGTCTAATGGAAATAAAGCGTAGTATAAACTGCACGGTAACTGCAAATTACCAATTTCATTTTACTCATTGGCTACACTGACAGCTATCGCTGACCTCTGCCCTCAAACGCTATTAATAACAAATTACATTCAATGTTCACTTCGCTTATACGATCATAGCCTGTAGAGTTTTAAATAATTATTAGCTATGAAAGGCGATGCCTAAAATAATACTTGTTACCATCATAATACGCCAGAAGATAAATGTCAGTAGTGATTGAAACTAGAAACCAAAAAAAGATTCGATCTCAAACTTTCACCCAGTTACCATATTAATAAAAACATAAATTTTATGAACACCATTGATACAAGTGCGATAGCGTTAACCTCTGGCCCGCCGAAACAATTTACATAAGCGAGAACAATAAAATAATATATTTACATCAATACGTGAATTTGTGGGTCCTATGATAATGTATGGGGCTTTAAAATACCTAAATAGCATTGTAAACGTCAGAATAATATATCAATATATAAACAAGCAGCTTGTTTACCTTTGTTAGCTATATTGCCGACTCAAGTGGAACTGTGATTTTGTCACAGAGATAACGCCTGCCAGTACCTATATCAATTTGTTATCCTCGTCTGAATTATAAACTTAAGTGTAGTTCGCACATTTATTACTGTATAGATATTCATTAATTATAATGAAATATTTTAGAGGTAACAAAATTTTTATTCAGTAGGTACCAGTACAGTACCTAAGCATATTGTATCACAGCTGACATAGTGACAACGCAAACAACGACATCTTTTAATAAGGAATATCAATCAAACCGTTATACAGTAATTAACAACGCTAATTATACAGTAGCTATATTGCAAAATT
Organism: Aspitha aspitha aspitha; assembly: GCA_018246895.1. Lineage (NCBI taxonomy): Eukaryota > Metazoa > Arthropoda > Insecta > Lepidoptera > Hesperiidae > Aspitha > Aspitha aspitha. The sequence goes on from DWGJ01001667.1 coordinate 4,453, forward strand.
CACCAAACACTTAATACCATAAAAAATGACGGCTTATGACAATTCTACGCGACTTAGTCTGACTTGGACCTGACCAAAATAACCATAAAGTATAAGCTTAAGGTCAAATAAGAATAAAAAACACATTTGGCAGTATTTAGAGAAGTTTTGCAACTCCTGTGAAATTAATGATATGTTTAAGGTTACGCGCTGCTGTTATGGAAATAATAACAAGTTCCTACTTTTTAACCCTTTTTATCCAGCTCTAGATACTATGTTAATCCAGTTTTATTTTTAGTAACTGTAATCTGTTTTCTTTTAACAAATAAAAATAAAATATCACTGAAAAAAAGAGAAACGTGGAACAAGATATTACTAGTTTAATAAGAAGTTTCTGTAAAAAGATGCGTTAAAAATCTAGTTAGAGAACCGGTGAACATTTGAGAAATACGATTATTAACTTACATGCACTGCTGAGCCATAGTTATCACACGTAAACTTACCGTTAACGTATGAACATTATTCAATAAAAAGGAAATCATTTTACCGGAAAAGTTAAGCCGTACAAAGAATTTAAATGCACGCACCTAACTACAGTCTTCATTGTTTGCGAGTTCATGTAGAATTCTCATAATTTGCGTGTTATCTTTTTATACCTATAAGGTATGTGGCTGGTATAAGTTGAATTCAGGTAATGCAAAAGTTACCTAGTAAATTTAAACACACTGTATACAAAGTTTCTAAGAAATTTATCTGAGACTTTAATTTTCATTTAGCATTGAATTGTTGTAGACGCAGAGATTTGATCGCAACATTTTTAAACCATTTTTTAAAAATCCAAACCATGCTCTTGCTTTTTTTGGTTCAGAATTCAGAATTTTTGATTTTTGGTCAAAAGACGTTTTTCTGTGTCAGACCGTATGTATTATCAGGTCAAAGTTAATTACGAAGATGGAATGCATAATTAATTAAAAATGCGATTTCGAAAGTTGCTTATCGATAGCTTAGTATTCCTTTACTCGGATTTAGTGATATTTAGTGGGCGGTCTGTTTTTGTTGGAATGTTTAAATTCTATCTTACTCATGTCATCGAACCAGCAAACCAGCGAACCTTACATAACTTAATTACATATTCACAACACTCGAATAGGATAGGACCTTAAAAGTAGGAAAATTAATATTAATCATTTAATAAATTGACGAAACGTAAAAATTATGAACTGAAAATATTTGCCATAAACTTCTCCTTTGTCTTTGATTACTTTAATTAAATTTTTTTGCAGATTTTCCGCAAGCCTTCTCAAACAAACAATACATTGGGTTCTGAATATATATTAAAATAACAAAAATCCAACATGATGATGGTTACGGATTTAGAAACAATAAGCAAAAATATTACTATGAACGACATCTATTTTATTTTGTCAAAATGACAATAAACATTACTATCCAATTACCTTTTATAAATATGCAAGAGATGGCGTGGATACTGGTTTTTATTATGATCGTCTGTACAAGTGCTACTAACACCAGAAACGAGATGGCGCTAGCAAACACTACAAGATTTGCAACCGGAGATTTGTTCACTTTAGTTGGTGAGGTTATAAAAATCATATTGTTATATAAAATTTGTTTACAAATACTATTTATTGCGTTCTTTTGTACTTCTAGGTAAAATTTCGGTTTTTATGAGACGACAGATGCACCTAACTTTTGTCTATATCATATTTATATATTAAGTACCTACATAATTAAGTTGGTACCTACCTACTTATTACTCTTGATAAAAGTTTAAAAAACAGCACACACTATTTTTATTGGAATAGACAACATCCTTTTTCTTTTTATGAATTATATAAGTACTTATTCCATTAATTAATTTAATATGAGAGCAAGCTTAGCTTAAATGTATTTAAAAACTTTTAGGAACGGATTGCGGACTCACGCGTTGTATGGAAATATCTCATGGAACAGCGTTGGCGGCGATGGGCGGCGGCAATGCCTGCGTATGTCAGTGTCGCCGGGAAACACCCGCATTTCGAGAAGACCAGAGAATTTGCGTTAACCATATTGACGGTAAGGTTACTACTGAAATACGATGTCTAATGGTGATTACACTCTTATAATTATTCCACAATTTATAATGTTTGAGCCGGAAAATAGTGGGCAATCTTGACAATGCGATGCATAAGAATGGTCACTTAATATTGCGAATCGCCGATTATCTTATTCAAGGTAAGTTGCAGTCGATTAAATCCTGGAATTGAAAATGAAAACTTTATTTTTAATTTTCAATATTTTTAGTTATTATGTCGTTGGTCCTAACAGTAATATTTGTTATGTATTATGGAAATCTACAAACATCGTTATTATTTACTGCCAAATTTACATAAAGAGATCTACAGAAGATAGAAGAGAAAGTCGAGTCGAAAGCTAAAACTGCGGATGGGCATACCCACGATTTACGGATATAACATGAAATCATTAATTAAACATGAACAGAGCAATATGCGAGTAGGTTAGCAAGAGGTCGACATAACAAAACTGACAGGCCAAGACTTATACTAACTATGCTTATTGGTCATGGGTGCCTGCCCGTACGTGAAATGATTTGAATTTAGGGTTGTCAACTCAAACTAGCTGCTTTTGCGCTGGCTGCCAACATTATAACACCGATTTCGGCCTATTTAAAAGCGCGTTTGGATGTGAGGCCACCGTAGACGCCGAAAAATGAATTTAATATAATTAATATCGTAGGTGGTAGAACCTGTATACGGTTCGCCCGGGGAAGTACTACCGCCATACCTATTTCTGCCGTGAAGCAGTTGTTTCAACTGTGTTTTGTCTGTATGTGTTGTCGTAATCTTTATATTTACCATATACCTTTTTATGAAAACATTTACATATAGCTATTTTAAGGACTGCATTATCTTAGCCATTATCATAACTCAAGATTCCTTGTAGGTAGGTGTGTACAAATTGTCTTCAATTGACAATCACGTCACGTAAGGCAGGTACAATTTCGCGCCATTAAATTCGACTTGCGAACGTATTAAAGTAATTAGCTACCATAGAAATGTCATGTGTCCTGAATTTTAATTGTGTAAGTTTGTTTAGATATTTGGGTTACCTATACAAAGTACCGGTACATGACAAGTACTTATTATCTTATTAATTATTATTAATAAAATATAGTGTCTGTTATTTTAGAAGCTATGAGACGAAACGGCCGAAATCTGCATTTTATTATAGGTCACATTTTTCTTGCAATAAGCTTCTTGTCTTTTGTTATAAAACTTAAGGAATACTGTCTACCTCTCACATCTTTGAAAAGTTATTGATTGTGAAACGATCGTAAAACGACAATACTACTCGTACCTTCAGACTATGTACTCATACTGTACTGAAATGTGGTGATCATTATAATAGTATTGACAATTCGTTTTAGTAACTATCTGTACTAAAGATACCTTTAACTAAAGGTATTCATAAATAATATGAAAGTATTGATTGCTTCCACTATTAGGTATATGAATATGCGTATTTAATGCAATGTTGCTTTTCACATGCATAGTTTTAAAATAGGTATCAATTACATAATGCTATTGTAGTTTATGAAGAAAAATGTAATGATACTTAACTAATATTAATAATGATAATCTAAATTCTTTTTTTTAGAATGTCCAATGGCGAGCTTCGGCCGGGGTGCTACGAAACCGCAGATTCCATTTGTTTTTTTGCCATTGAAGGGGCAAATTATTTATCCATCCAAGGAAATCATATTTACAGGTGGTTGCAAAATAAATTAATAAGATATTGTAAATGTTGTTTTTTGGTCTATAAAGTAAATACTTTAAAATTTAGATCAAAAAATTAATCACAACAGGTTTATGCTATAAGAATTATTATGATTTTTTTAAATAAAACAAACATTTGAAAATTATTCTATTACACTTGTGGGCAATGGTTCTACCCTATTGTGTTGAGTAAATTGAGGCAAATATTATTACAAAAGCAATATGATATTCCGATACCGGGAATCGAACCCGAGCCTCCTGGGTGAGAGCCAGGTATCCTAGCCACTAGACCATATCGGACATGACAAAGTTTGTTTAATTTCGGAACATTTTTAATAATTTGCCGTATTATTCAATGAAAACAATTATTATTAAAAATAATTTATTTCAAATTTAGCAACATATAATAAAAACTCAGTAAGTAATAGAGTACAGAAGCTTTTATTCAACTTGGTTCATTACTATATACTGGTCAAATCGTGAACTGAATTTTAAACCAATTAAACCCTATCCATTTACCTGAAATATTACATACACGTTTGGTTTTGACGTCAAGGCATTTAGTGACGTCATTTTAAATAGTTATTATAAATAGACGACTTAAGATGGCGGATCAGATATATTTTATGCGCCACCATGATATGGATATCGAATAAAAGGGTTTGCTAGGAATAATACGAAAAATAAATAAAATGTTTTTAATAACCTTTTTAAATAATTTATTAATGTAAAAGCTACAATGTACATGGTATGAAACGGCGGTTGAAACCAAGGGCGGTTGAATGTCACCTGAAATTTAACATGAAACAACTGTCTACATTGATTCATACCTCTGTGTCAAACCACCGATTAATACCGTGTAGCATAGCTTTAATTAGGCTTTTTTTAAATATTTCTTCGTACCATTGTGCAGACGTGGAAGATGCAATATGCGCGGTGACCAGCGCGCAGTATCTGTCGGCCTCAGGGTGGGTCACGCTGCGGGACCTCATCGACAACGATGTGCCGTTTGGACTGTACAGGGACGAAGGGAGCACTTATTTGCAGGTATCACATTTATCACTCACTAACTCTGCCCCACGGTTTCACCTGCGTTAATTAGAGAACAATCTATTAACAAACTATTTTAAGAGCGTCACGCTATGATTACTATAAGAATTTTTACGGAAATGGAAGAGTAAAGGAACGTTTTTTCGTTGCTGCTCCACTCCTATTAGTCATAGCGTATAGCCTAAAGCCTTCCACAATAAATGGACTATTCAACACAAAAATAATTTTTCGATTCGAACCAGTAGTTCCTGAGATTATTACGTTCAACCAAACAAACCCAACAGCTTTATAACATTAGTATAGAGAGAGCTATAGAGTATAGATAGACAAGGAAACAAATACATTTCGTAATTATAGCAGCGTTATTGATACCCTATTCTTACGCACGCACCGTTGACTGATCAATTGTACAGGTTCTATTTTTAAATTTCTGTCGAGGGAACCCTAAACATTGAATAATCATAACGCAAACTCATACAGTTACCGTACCATATAGGTACCACCCAAGGAGGTTTTATTGTGTACAAATGAACATGTTTTCGTTATTGAATCAATTATAATGCGAACGAGCCGATTATTTTCACATATTTATTGATGATTTTATCAGTCGGCGTAGGCAATTAAAGTTTTGGACGTAAAACGTTATAATTAAAATGAAAATAAACAAAGATGCTTATCAGAAGAGAAAATATAGGCAATCAACAATTGACGTTCCTTGATATAAACATAGTATTTGTACTAGAGATGATAACTGGTTTAAAAAAAGACAGTTGTTTAAAAAAATGTTAGACAGATGTTTAGTTTCATGGAAAAATTATTTTATTCAAAATTATTCGTATATGTAAAACCTATCTGGATATTTTTTTGATGGAACTTGAGGTTACATATATATATATATATACGTTAAGTTCGTAAAGTATAAACTTATGTTTCTTTATAAGTATTCGAATTTTCACAAAATCTATTTATAAAATGTAGACATAAAATGAATGCACTAGGAAGTATAAGTTTCCAGCATGAAATATTTTATAGCAATGGTTGTTGCACAAATACATACATACCCTAATCTGGTTAAGAGTACGCGAGCAGATAATCTCTTAAATTTTATATCGCGGATCGGGAGCAATCGTGGACCGGTTTGAACCGTAGGTACGTTCAACGAGGTGTGTTAGTCAAAGGACTTTTTTCAACATATATGAGTACTTTGTATGGTAATGATATAAAGCATTTCACAATTTTCAATGTCTTGCTAATCACACCCAGTACGTCAGACCACAAGCATTATATTTTATTATTCTCATTCTATAAATAAATAAATAATGCCAAACTGAAATATTCTCATAGTCTTTAATAGCTGCTAGAGATGCTATTACTATTAATTATTATTTAGGCCGTTGTATCATCTTTGCTAGTAAGAATAAACAGGAAAAAATGAAAATAAAAATAGCGACATTCAAAATAGCGCCAAAGCATCTAACATTGCACATACTCGTCATTCTTGTAATACCAGTTACTAGACAACTCGAGCTCGGGACTACTGATGATATTATCATATTTGCTAAGAAATCACTGCACTACACAGAACTGACAATGATGTGTAAGATTACCACGATCCTAATATTATGCATAATATTGTTATTACCGTTAACATGATATTTGGTGTAACTGTAAAATAAATCAGAAATATAAGTATCTTTTTTTTAACAAAAATCTAAAATCGATGATATATAATATATTAAAGGAGACTATTAAAATTTAACATATTGTGTAATTTAATAAATTTGTAGGTACCTACAATGTTAAAAGAAAAATACATAAATGTAATATTTCACTTTACAGATGCCTCCGCAAATTACCACGTACTTATTAGTGTAATCTGGTTACCGCGCAGAATTTTATTACTCATGTCATTTATATTGAGATGTAATATACCGTTGCTGTCGTCGATATAAAACATCGGAAAAACCATAAAGTCATAAAGGATTTTAAGTAATACCTGGAATACCAGGTATTACTTAAAATCCTCGCGCCTTCATATACATCGTAGTTATTCTGCAATAGGTGCCAATAAAGTAATTAGTAGGTAATGAACTGTACATATATAATATGTACCTACCCGATGACAGATATAAAAATAGTTTAATTATATTACTTCATATGCAAATAAGCCCATAAATCTTTTTATTCCCAAATGGTAAGGTCTAATTGATAATAATATTGAAGAATCGTCGTTAAAAAAAATGATGTTATTAATTAAAGCGGTTTTAGCAGAAACATTCTGAATTTGACTTCCACCGATCGGAAGCCGAATCTCGAAAGTGTTGAAAGGCGACAAGTAGATCGAGAAGAAGATAATAGAAAGGCGTCAAAGGAGCAATTTGTATAATCTGTCCGAATATTTAACGTTTAGATCAATTTCATCCGATAAAGCAAGCGGGATGTTGCGGTGCCATACATGCAACGGAACAAGACTCCCTGTTGCCGCAACTAAATGTAAACGAATGCTGGGATTACTTTCGTGAAACCGTAGCATTTCTTGAATGCCATTCCCACTTAAGTAATCGCTTATAGCGTACACGTTCTAAATTATAATGATATTACGCATTTGTATACAGTCTGTAGGTATTAAATGTACTATGAAATTTTAAAAAAATACATATATGTATTATTAAAATGGTTATCTGTTCAACGCCGACGTAAACATTGTTATATGTTTATGTCTTTTGAATTTATGTTTTAGCTTTGATAATGTATTCACTAAGCTATATGTAATTGGTACGTCTAAATGTACGTTTTCCATCTGTCTTGGCAACGGCGAAATTCGGTGGAAACGTAGCTTTACGATACAATTATTGTAACTAGTCCGTGCACAAAACCTTCATATTAACTCCGTTATATTTTTATTACTTTTATTTACAGCTTAAAAAGTTCATACTATTCAAATGAGATTATACCTCATTATTAAATTATACGATTCGGTAACTCTATCTTTAGTGCGTAACGCTATTGGCGTCTTGTACTCTACGTGCATATACTAGTATTATAAAGCTAAAAGTTATTTTGTTGAATAGTCCATTGATTGAGGGAGGCTATAGACTTATAACATCACGCAATAACCAATAGGAGTGGAAGCAATGACAAATGTTGCAAAGACGGGAAATTATTGATTACCATGCGGGCGAAGCTACGCGCACAGCTAGTTTCAAATATAAAGCTAAGTGAATGAGATTATTTATGATTATCAAACTTTTTAATATATTGACAGTGGCGTGGTTCGGCCGGGCTGCACGCGCGGCTGGAAGGCCGGCTAGTGGCCGCGCACGTGCTGTGCTCGGCGCCGACCCCATCGCGTCTCGCCGCCTCTTGCGCTGCCTTCCGCGTAGCCGGCGCGACGCACAATCCTCTGCTTGGTAAACGCTGTTCTTTATATGTGTAGAGTAAGTGCCAAACCAGCAAGCAGTCACAAGTGGCCGATGATCGCCTCTCGAATACCTACATGTTGACCAACGTTCATATTCTTCAAATAGAAACAAAGACTGTTGTTGTAATAACTACTTTACGATAGAAATAGGCGTGGTGGTGGTACTTACCCGACGAAGCGTAATACGTGTTTACGTGTTCTGCCACCAACCGCTTTTCTTCGCTCTAATTGAATTAGTTGCGTCAATATTATAAATGATAAGAGTAGAATTTTATAACTATATTTATCGTTTATTATAAATTAGAATTTATTCATGGATTCGGAAATATTATTGACATGCACGTGGTAATCACATGGAGATTATACTTTTTTCAGATGTACGGTCCATACCTTTTCATGCGGGTGAGACCGTGACTACGGAACCAGCGGCACAAGGTCACGGACTCAGTGTATTGGAAGCATTAGCAATAGGAGTATGTGTGCTGATGTTGATCTTCGTATACGCAGCAGGCATTATATTCTATGTTCATTATAAGCAGAAGCAAAAAAGAAAGATTAAGGATCCAGAGATGAATCTGTCCAATACTATGTCTACTGATAATGGGTCTACACTAGATTCAAGGATTGATATGGAAAGTATGGTAAGGACTAAAGTAATTTACATACTATAGTATATCTGTAAATAAAAAGTTATAAAATCTCATTTTTGAATCTTCAAGTTTTTTGTGTTTTCGTTTATTTACACTTTATTGTTTTATAATTTTATATTTATGTATAGCATTATCAAATACATTTTTTAAAATCTCTGCTTTTTGAACCTTATTTGTCTTTGCAATTTCATGGCATTTAATATTTTGGTTTCATTTCAGCGAATGAAAACAAACCCATTACTAAAATTGGATGCCATTCGAAACGATTGTTTGCATGAATCTGGTTTATCTGACGTGAGCGAGCGTACTGAGGATACACTAGATTCATCACCTTCTCACGGCAACAAGGTACTAAAACACAGTATACATGTAACAAAAAGTGTGCACAATGTCCATGTAAATGAAATGACAATTAAATATTACATTTCCTTTATAGTACCAGAGTTCAAACTCCAACGTTGTATCCGCAATTGTACATACCCGCAAGAAGAAACCAGCAAGGCCGACACTAAGAGCACATACACCGGAGCGCTTTGCGGAACGTTTACAAAGACGATCATCGTCTCCTGAAATAGAAAGAGCACCACATTCAGATCTATCTATACTAGATTGCAGTGTTGAAAATAACGCAACTTCATCCCTGTCATCTATTGGGGAACCAACAATTAGAAGAAAATTATATTTTAACCCAGCATTCTTCGAAGCGGAGCTTTTGAAGGTAAATTAAAGTAACTCGCCATTTTCTATTTTAGCCAATTAAATAAATAATCCGAGTGTTACATTTATATCTATATTTTATTTTCAGAATCCACCACCAGCTGCTGTTGAATTCTTAAGCAAACTCCGGGAAGTCATGTCTATAGCCAAAGAGAAAATGATATCAAAGAGATTTATTCCAATACTATCGGACATACCAGAGGAGGAACTCTATCACACAATAGATCTTGGTTGGGATATACCATGTGCAAGGCGTGGTCGCAGGTTTAGTGCAATTAGTCTTAAGAGAGAAAATAGTCGAAGAGCAATTCATTGTGGTGGTTGTCCAGGATGCGATAGTAGTGTTAAAGTACAAAAATCCACAGGCTTAATAAGGTCTAACTCGTGTAAAACATGTGTAAGCGATGATTACAAGCAAAGTATAGTTCAAAAATGGTTAGATGAAGTGCCGTCACCAGTTGCGACAATTACACGTCCTGTAAAGTCTATCGCTAAAGTAAGTGGTACTCCAAGAGTAATTGAGCCAAAAGCTCGGGAAGAAGAGAGACCTATTGTACCACCACCTCCACCACAAAGACATCATAAAGAGGAGTCAATAAGAAGGGAATTACCGAATCAAGAAAAATTACACCCTCTTAAAATGTCTGAATCAATTCTCAGAGATAATTTTAATGATACTAAAAAAAATGAGATTCTAGATCGATTAAACAGCAGAAAAGAAACCGATAAAGTAACTAACACTGAAGTTACTAACATATCAAAGTCAAATAAAAAAGAAACTCACACATTCTCTGAAATTCCAACAGTTGTACTCCAAGAAAGAAAAAGCCCTTCTAATCATGCAACACGAAAGATCAGAAAGCGATTACCTCCTCCACCTCCACCACCAACAAACCCACCATTGGTTATCGAAACATCGCATAATGAAGAAGTACCAATATCACCAGAAGTAAAGAAGAAAATGGAAGCTGTTATACGAGAATTAAATAAATGTAAACGTATTGAGTCAGAAGAATCTCCACCAGTAACTAATAAACAAATCTCTTCTATAGCTCCAAAACTAATAATACCTGTAGGAGCAGCAGACTCACACTATTTCAGTGATGATAATGTTTTATGTGATTCCCGTAAACAAGAAACAAATTTAAATGGAGAAAATGTAATTGAATGTGATAGCCTAGAACGAGTCAACAAACGCAGAAGATTGTCTCTAGATTTTGGATCAGAACTAGTTCACAGGGAAGAAACGAATAATCGTCAAGATTTTCAAATATCGCGTGGACGAATGTCACGTAGTTGGCGAGATTTAAAGGAATCTGAAGAGGACAAAAGCAAAGTTTCTTCGCACAAAGTTAACGTGAAATCAGGTGTCCAAAAACACTTGTACACAAATAACACATTTTTACTTTCAAGCGAACCAATATATAACAATGTCGAGAAGCCAGGCCCTTTGACAATTGAAGTACGTGGTTCGCCAATAGAAAACAGACGAAATGTCAGCGAAGATTTTGACCCAGACACTCTTGATAGAAAACCTAAACGAGAAGTCACAAAATGTGTGGACAAAATACTTTTGAAATCTGGTGGCAGCTTTAAACACAAATATCAAGATACGGCAACTGAACAAACAAGAAGTCCACCCGAAGAGGCTTTTACTAGAAAAATTGGTAGTTTAAGACAAATTTATGAGGCTAGAACTAAAGCACAAAATAACAATCTCCGTTTCTATGAGAGACGAGGTAGTTTACCTTACGATAACGCAGAATTAACAACGCATACAAATTCTCTTAGAATACAGGATTTTGTTCGATCTTCTGATGGCCCTAGGGATCCCAAACCCCCTATACCTCCAAAACAACGAAGAGGGTCCGATTTTTCATTAAAAACCAATAATTCAGTTCGAGGTAGTCCTGCTAGTGAAAGACAACGTTCATCAGAAGAGAGGGATAGATTTCCACCATATACGAGGGCAGAAAATTTGAATGCCCGACGTTCAGGCCGGCGATCAGCCAGAACAAGATCAAGACGAGTAGATCTCAAAAGGCTGTGTAGAACTGAAGATTCGGGATATTTGAGTACAGATTCGAATGAGTCGAAACGAAGAGCGCGGTATTTAATGCAATTAAAACCGAAATTCATTCCCCCCGAGTCTATTTCAAAACAAACGGCTACATCAGTTCTAAGAGCACCTCATCTAGCGATAGAATCGGATACTGACGACTTAGAATCTTTATGTGATGGACGAAGTGAATCAGGTGGGGAAAGCGTTGAAACTGATTCCGTATTTTTTGGAAACTTAGATGATCCGAAGCAGCTATACGCAGAATTGGAATTAAAAAACTTTGAGGAGCATAAGTTATGTAGTCAAGATCAAATAGACTCGGGTTTTGCTGGTGAAACTAACATTATTTTGAGCGGGGACAGCGACTCGGAACACCGAAGTGTTATATCGATTATTACTAGTCGGGATGGCCGCGCCTCCGCTGCGTCTATAACCAATTTAGACGATTCGCCATATATACAGTCTGTTGAATGTTAATCGGTTGAAACATTGTAAAATATAAATGTACTTTAATAACTTAATGTTTTTAATAAGCCACAATAGATTAAGAAATATTCATATATGCTATCATAGATAGTTTAGCACTTTAATTTTATTCGTAGCTGCTAATCAATATGAAAATATAGTTTGTAAGCTACCGATTTATACCTCAAGATACAAGTTAAATACCAATTTAGTTTACATATTGTATTTATGGTCATCCTTTTAATTCATTCATCTTATTGTACATACCGTCACGATTAACGTCAATATTTATATTAGTTGTCATTATTTTTTTATTTCCTTATTTTTCGCAATTCAGAATACATGTAGATATTAAGTATTCGTACTTATTCTATTCGGTTTAGATTGCTTGAGGAGTATTGGAAACAAATTAATGTAATACAAACGTGTATTATGAAAAGAGTAGTAACACCTACTTATTTTGGGTAAAACAATATATATGTTACACTTATGTATTTAAATGTACTATCATTTGAGAATTTATTTATAATTATCATAACTTATAATTATATATCAGACTATGTTTGGAATTATTGTTTCTCACTTTCCTTTACGGTGAAGGTTACAAGAAAATATTCTATAGAATTGCATTTATGATATGAAATGAAATTTTTTTTATTTGGAAAAAATATGCAAGAGCCACATTTTACTACAAATGTGTTTAAAATTTTATATATTAGGCATGACCAAATCTTTTGTTCGGACTGAATGCTTTTAGACTACTACCTGAGAGCTTAAAAGGTTCTGCTTACAATTTTATAAGTGAAAAAAAATATTGTTTTATAATTTTTTGTATCCTTGTTATCGTACGTTTTAATTCACGTTAGTAAATGTAAATATTTATGAAGTATGCCATTAAAAGTTTGTAAATTTTATTACCGGCCGGTTGTGCAATTAATTAATGCTTTAGAGGTTTCTGGCTAATAAAATCGAATTGGAACCAATAATATGAGCTCCTTTATCACATAGAGGCTTATTTATTTATTAAACAAAAATATCAAAATCATTTTTGTGCTTAGTTAGTCGATAGGTATAAGTACATATTAATTAATGCATGTTAATGCTCTTGTAAATGTAGAAATAAGGAAGGGTAATATTTTGTCTACGAAAGAATACATGAACTAAGTACTTATGTGTTTTGTATAAATAAAGATTATAATATTTTAAGTTTATTTTGACAACCTTACTTGTAGGTAAAAATAATTGAAACTGACGTTAAAACCATTGACAAATAGTTGATATAGAATGAAAGCTTAATATCGAATATTTACCCATTTATGGTGTAGTACCCTATATATATCACACAACCATATAAATGTATTTGTAATATTGTATATTTCGTAACCACTAGATGACGAGGCCCGCAGAACTGACTGCAAACCGTCGTTGGTTTGCGAAGCACCCTAAGAATAAGGTAAAATGACACAATTAAGAAATACCCAATAAGTATTATTATTTAATGTACATGAAAGATAAAGTTCGCAAGCTCGTAAACGACAAGAGACAATATTAACTTAATTGAACAGAACATTTTCGAATACAAAATCCTGAGAGACAGGTCCACGGAACATTATTTTAAATGCATTTGACATTAAAGTGTTAACATTTGCAATGATGGAGGCCAAACGATTCGAGTAATTTGATCACGATGTTCATATCATATAAGTTGTCATCGTATAATTAATGCTTTACCTACCGCGAAGTCACCCAAAGATATTAAAAGGAACTAAATTGACTTCTTTTTAATCTTTACGAAAGGCACGATCGACATTAAAATATTAGTCCGAAACATCTTTAGATAGGCATGTTGTGGTTTTCAAAATAATTAATTATTATAATTAAAGTTGATTAGTTCATATGCACTCGGATAAGCATAAATATTCTTTGATGTCGCAGATGTCACCACGTCGCGAGCGCATTAATTAGGGACGAAAAGTTCTATTGAAGAACCACATTCCAGATACACTGGTCATAAAAAATTCAAATTTATATTGAGATTACAATTTAAATGATAAAAAATAGCTTGGCCCATGAGGGGATCGAACCCGCGACCTTCGCGTTATTAGCACGACGCTCTAACCAACTGAGCTAATGGGCCG
>DWGJ01001668.1:0-18727 GCA_018246895.1 Aspitha aspitha aspitha
CAAAAACGGGAATAATTTATATGGCAAGACAACGTTTGCGGAGTCGGCTAGATTGTTCTCTAATTAACGCGGGTGAATCCATGGGGCTCAGCTAGTGATAGATAGAATTGCTGTAAAACTTTTTGGCTGATATATGTTAGTTAGTACAATAAACGGGATGACAAAAAACCGATTATTTCTACCAAATTAATCTAATGCAATGCAAGCTTGTATAAGATAAACCTGGTATTATTAATATAGAAATGGGACGAATTATTACAAAACTTTAACGATTTTAAAAACAATAGTCACTTTTGTTTTATCACATTGTCACCAAAAACCATTGGTATGATAAATGCAAATTCGATAAAAGAAGTTATAGCGGGAAGTTCTTTTAACGGAGCTAGTGACAACCCTGATCCGATGTGCAGATAATGCAGACTTTTATTTACTTCCGCAAACTTATTTAATTTTCTCTTCTTCAAAACATGTCGTGCATAATATTAAACCATTGAGGATCAAAGGCGACAAAATTGTTAAAGACTTTCTCAATTTTTTAGTGAAGATCAAGACAAAAGTAGGATCGCGTTTGGTACAGATTTATATATCATATACTCGTATGTAAATATATTAACAAGTAGCTGTTACCCGCGGCTACGCTCGCGTGTTGTACGTATACCGTTATAACGCTCGTAACGCCATCTGTAATAATTATTTGATTAAAGCGTATTTTCCTGTGAAGATTTAGTATTTTGCGTAAAAAGAAAACCTTTGTAAGTCTCCAAACCTCCAACTACCGCCGTATCAAAAATCCCATCGATCCGTTGCTCTGTTTTGACATGAAAGAAATGCAAAATTGACAACAAATCAAAACCAAAAAGAACAAACAAATGCAAATTTTCACATTTGTAACATAAGCGTCGATTACGTTACGGGGATTTAATAGATCAAACGTATTTCGAATCGGTATTAATGTATGTAGATGTAGTAATCGCAGTAGTGTTTTCACATGTACCGTTATATTGAGCATAAATATAGTGGAATATATATGTTTGTTAGCAGATTAACATATCAAATTATCATGTCGTTTGTGCGCAATACAGCAATATTAGATATACTTACGCACCGGAACAGAATAAAGAATGAAATCCGATTTCCGCGAAGCGAGAGTTCGATTCGATTTGACATCACAGACATTTCGTTAGAAGTGGAAGTGGAAACTTCTGATATAAAACTATAATCTCCAAGGTGCCGAAGGTTCAGTCACGTAATGATGTGTCAGTTTTCCTAAAATCGACAACGGCAAGTGACTCCTTGAAAATTGGATTCCTTTACTGTTAACAAAAGGAAAATCAAAGGTTTAGGGTAAGTACTTGTTCTCTCTGAACGAAGGTGAGGCTTAAAATATCTAGTTGCTGGTATGATTGGAGAGGTCTCTCTGGAGGAGTATTCGATCAGTATGAAATTTAAAGTACAATCTATCTTTAATTAAACATGTACGACCAAATCACTACCTCACCCTACTTGAAACACTATTAAAGTATGGTAACAATTGAAATCAAATTAAGATAATAAATCATTTTAAATTACTCGAACTGCAATTTATTGGATTACGATGAATCAGTCTAAGAATATCTTGCTGTTGATGTTCTTCATTTAAATCGTAATAAGTATTTATGTCTATTACACTAATAGTCATTAAACGTTTAAAAACATTTATAATCCTTACATATGGATATTTTGAATTTCAAAATAAAGCACAAAATTAATTTAGTCATTACTTTGATGGATTAACAGAGAGATGATGAGTCTGCTATGATAGCAGGATATCTCGTCGTTTAAGACAATCAATATCCGGCGATGGAGGCGGCGGATCGCAGTTCGTAAGGTAGTGTTTGATATAAATATGTACATTTCACTGTATTGCAGGGCGATTAACTTCGGCAATATTATTACATTACTAGTGTAATAGGTGGACTTTATCAGATATTAAGTGGACCATGGTCCGCCTACCTCAGTTTAGTAATGAGTCCATAGGTATCTAAATTTAATCTTACTATCTAAGAAATATTGTCGGTGTTGTCGGTGAGATGCGATTAGAACGCGTTACCTTTTGTAACGCTATGCGTTTTTTAATTTTTTTTTCTCGAGGGGCCTCTTGGTCTAGTAGTTAGAGAGCCTAACTGCTACGCCGGAGGTAGTTCGTGGTTTCAGTTCAACAAGCATTTGGCAATACCGGCAATATTGGTGACGTTCTGGTCTGCCGGAGGTGACGCTTGCGTCGAATTTATAACTTTCTGTTAAAAAGTAAATAAGAAAAACAGTTCATAGGTCAATTTTTTTCTATTTCTATAGAGATGTTTCGATTCCTGATCGCTGGTTCAATTGTTTTGATAAAAACTGCGGGCATTGTTAATTTTTGTGAATATCAGGAAATTTTAAACAACAATAGGTTACCTTTGGACTCAAAAAGTTGCACAATGGTAACAATACCAATAGAACTGAAATATTATAGAATAGCCGTTACCCGGGTGTTTCAATGGGCGTATGTTAAAGCTTTATTTAATTTTATGTTTTGAACCCGCTGAAAGATCGTTGGATAGGCAACCAAAGTTGATTAAGAATTTGAGCTGGCACGAATTTGGTTTCAATTCCAACGGCATTGCCCCAAGTTATACGTCTTCTTGATCAATATAATTTAAACCTCAGGATCATCTTGTTTGAACGTGAAATATGCTTATGATTACTATTCGTCATGTATATGACTGATTAGTGAAAATATCATATTATAATACATATACGGCACTTGAGCGTGGGAACCGCCAAACACCATAATGTAGGACTGGTGTACCGGGGCTGGGCGTGATTTGCGGGTGGCGGCGCGGCGACGTAGTGGGAAAATATCCGTAGACACGTAAGGCAGACGACTGTAGCGGACGTATGCCAATGTTACAACGATTTTGATTGGTTTACAGGAATGTCTATTAAAATAAAATTGTTCTCATATAAAATCTTTCGGTGTTTTTTCGGGTGATTAAATAACATTTGCTCCTATTCCAAGTTCAGCGGTTTAGGCGTGAAAGCGTAGCATAAGCACAGACAAACAGATAGGTTTCTAAAATACGATCAGCGAAGCGGACGGTAACCACTAGTAACAAATTATTGACATACGCAGAAGCGAGATGACTTCCAGAGCTCGTGTTAATTAGTTTTCGCGAAGTTTCACAAATAACCATAATATTTTGCCTTATGGTTGATTTACTTACGGCACGAAGCTAGAGTTTTTTGTTTAAATTAAGTCTACAGTTGCTCTGGGCGCTTGTGTTTTGTTGAGTATGAAAAAGATATAGGCCAAGTCGTTGACCTACTTTGTATATCGCCAACTAGATCTTCTGCCTAACAATATTACGAATACATTGTTTTAACTTGGCTTCCTTATTGTATTATGTAGATGATTGTTAACTAAAATCTAGGGTTAGGTACACTATGCCGATTAAACGTCATCAGTCAAAAAAGTGTTGTAATTTAGCAATAGAGCCGGGTGTATTATAATATGTGTGTATGAAAGCCAACAAACACTGTCATCCAGAGTAGCAGCCCGTAACAATCCTACATTGCCAGTTACAATAATACTAAATAATTTGTTGTTTTATCAACTACTACTACTTACGAGTACTTACGTTTTCGCATTAAAATTTCAAAATAATATTCTAATACTACACGTATACCAGGTATCGTTGTTGACTGGCCTCGTGGTCGAGTGGTTAGAAACCCTGACTGCAAAACCGGACGTCGTGGGTTCGATTCCCACTCAGGACAAATATGTGTATGATGAATACATTTGTTTGTTCTGTGTCTGGGCGTAATAAAAATATCTATATAAGTACTAGATCGTGTGTATGTTTATCAGCTCTCCAGTTACTGTAACACAGGCATTAAATTGCCTAATTTGGGATCAGACAGCCGTGTGTGGAATTGTCCCCCAGTTATAAAAAAAAATCTTCATCTTTTACTGCATTTCGAGAATTGCATTCAAAAATAACTTTCAAATCTCTGGCAATTCCGTTGAAGGGAAGTAATTCTCGAATTCTATGCAAAACATTTATTGGGGTTACTGGCTAGTTTGTTGTAGTATCGACTTAACCTAATTCTTACAGCTCGGTCCATCCTTAGAGACAGTAAGCCATTTATTTTGATAACCGTGCCATAATATATTTTAATTATTATCCATTGCGACGGTTCCAACACAAAACAAATGTTAAATGATGTTCCTATTTTATGTACTTTTTTGCGTTGTAAAATCCGTGATACAATGGTTACTCACTTTCATTCTGTCATATACTCGTAGGAGTGTAGTTTAAATCTTACATTAATGTATCAGCTATTTGGTTACAACAGCACAAGCTTCGCTTAAACGGGATCCGATAGTGCCGTATAAAACTGTCTAAAGATGTTATAATTCAGACCGTGTATTAAAGTACACTCTATATCAGGTTATTAATGTCAGCTATTAACAAAGACACTTTCTTTGACTATATTTAGTTCAACATGTACAAATATGAGTGCACAGTATGCATTGATGTTTCTGTATGTTTGTCATTACGTAGTTATGCACGTCACGCGGCATTGTTTGCACGAGAGCGACACAAACAAATTGAGCAATCAATACAACAAACCAGGCAATCGTGTTTCAGACATGGCAAAATTTAGTTTCAGTGTTTACTGACTTACTGTTAAGCTATAGAAGCTGCAAATGGACGACATCTATAGGCTATAAATATGTGGATTAGATGCTTGTTTTTTTCAATTATTACTTATGGAGTTTCAAATATTTAAGCAGTTTGAACCATTACATGTATTCAACTACTGTAGGTACTAGGTATTCGATAAAAAGCGCGCAATGTAAAAATATTTCTAGTTATCACATTGAATATTAAGGGAGGTAAGCACGTATGGACCCTTCATTATTACATTGTACGATACTATGTATTACATGTACTTTTGTATTGAATACTCGTAATCAAAACCTTTACAACAGATTAAAAAAAATGCACTGAATGTTACTTATGTATTAAATTACTTATGAGAAAGTATTTACAAGGAGAACATAATATCCCTGAAAACACCACTTCTTATTACACGAGCGATATGTGGCACCGCCGCAAGCCTCATTCCCGAATCTGGTCGGGCTCTTAAAGTTAATGTGCTGTAAAACCAACTAAACCAACAAGCTGTGAAACCATTGTTACCGATCCAGCGCGGAGCACAAAAGTAGTGCGTGTGCTGTTAGCCAATATCCGTTACAATTCCCTCATTCGACCTTTCATCCCTTATTTCGCTATTTTGGAATTCAGTTTATAAAAAGATTCTACAGTAGTCTGTGACCTTTCACACGGTTCAAGATATCTCCTCCGAATCGATTTAGTACTTTATCAATGTATGTAGACAATATCTTAGCACATGTAATGTTTAGGATAAGCCTGTGTATTACATGTATGGTATGAAATAAATAGTATCTATATGTATATAAACGTGTAATTTGATAAGTAACTACTCAAAAATAAAACAAATTTGAGAATTCAAAAGATCAAAAACGTATTAGGTATATTTTATTCGTAACCTCTTTTTATTTTGTCTAATAATTCATTTCAAGGAAAAATATATTTGCTTAGTGCCATGTAAATAAAATTGTACATGTTTACTGGATGTTACTTATGAAACATTTGGTACTGGTACAAATTTTTATTTTCTAATAAAGTGATGTCTATTATCTAATTTGATTCATATAATTAACTTCGTTCTTTGTTTTTATTAAAGTAATAATCATTGTCACTGTGCCATACTATTATGAACGTATGATTCCACTATGAGACCTAATTTGAATTTAAAGTTCTATTAATGGACTTCCTACATCTTTGAAAATTATGGAAAACTGTAAAGGTTTCTGCACGAATATTTCATAATATATAATTGAAAGGTGAAGACACATTAATGATTTTTATAAAATAACTCAAATTAAACCATATCCTGTGCTAAATTTAAGTTAGCGACTATGATAAAAGTTTATGGACGGTGTGAGTCGTATCGTAAATGTATAAAGTGAAGGAGCTGAGGCACGGAGAAGCTCGTAAACCCATTAACACTGGGGGTATTGTGGCGAATTGAATCGGCAATTATTGACGCTATCTATCATGATCGTAGAATCGCTCCCGCACCGCTTCATGTAAGTCTTCTAAGTCAAATATTCAACTGCTATTTTATTCCAAATAAGGAAATAATGTATTTGTGTAAGGGTAACTGGCCAACTGATAAATATTATCACAGCCAGACAGAACAAACAAATGCACTCAACATACAAATGTTTGTCCCGGGATAAAATCTACAGTCTGCCAAAAAGTTCACTCAGCGTAGAATTAACCCTAAACATATTTGATAAAACAATGGCATATTTGATGTAAGTAAAATATACAATTTGTTTAACAGTGACTTCGTATTTACAAGCATAATTTGCACTGCAACATCTGCCTCAATGTATTTTTTGTTGCTTTTGTTGTGAGAATTATTGAAAAAGTGAATCACCTATAACAGGAATTTACATGCGCAGAAATACTTCCCATAGATGGTTTTTTTCAAAACATTCACTACCTCATATTATGCTTATTTATGTTATAGACAATTCTATTGTTAGTTGTTAAATAATAGCCTTTAAAATTGATCGAACCATCTAAATGATGTTTCCTTGTTTGTGTAGTGAACATATTAGCTAACAACAAGTTAATACTATTAAGCGTTATATTGCGAAAATACACCGCTATAACCCAAAGATATATTAATTACATAAGTGATGTATATAAACACTTGTTACATACAAAGTACTGTTTGCTCGAATTGTAGAAAAATTAAACTAGTTATTTTTCTACTTATGTATGAAGTGGTTATGTAGTATTGAGTTTTATGATTTTGAAAATGTTTTTCTTTATACAATTATATATCTGAATCTAGGGCCATGTCTCTCTGGTGCATATTTATGGCTGAATGGACTACCAACTATTCAACATCAGGTGCCCTGAATGCACGGTCTGTACTTCTAAAACGTAAATATAATCATGAGGCATGAGTCGTATCATCTTAGCTGTAAGCACGAAAAATTTCTCTTAAGACTTGAATACATTATTGCTTTTATTAAAACTATAGTACATTTTTATAGCTGAAATGTAACTATATACAATTTTTTGGATGAATGTTAAGACCGTCACTAATGCCAGTAGGTATTAATTTTTTTCTGTAAGAATTAACTTACAAATGGGCTCATACGTTTAAGACAAATTTATTATTTTGTCTTTGCACGGCATTTATTGTAATCTACATATAAAAGTCAGAGCAAAGGCAATACTAGTAAAACTAATACAGACTCAATATCTGCTAGAAAGCGCCAGCCATAAAAGGAGATTGAACCAACAATATTGTTCACAGGGTATCGCAATCGATAACTGACGCCTGACTTTGTTGCAAATGAACCTCTTCGGATACCGTGGTATATGTCGGACTGTAACTGACCTTTACACGATCTATGAATGAGAAGACATTACAACATTCTGTGGATTAAATATTATATGACAAAATAAATAACGAGAGCAACATGTATTTCAGAGATTTTATTTACTGAAACCAGATTATTCAACATGTTTCTGACCATTGTTACGATCAAGTCAATCCACACTCTCGAATATTTTTAAAATTTTTCTAAAATGGCAATGATTATAACATTCACACCAATATCTTAAAAGTACATAACATGTACTACATATAAGGTTGTTAATATTTTTTGACAAATTTAGTAACTAAACGCGATCAATAATTATCTTATATTCTGTCAGTCTTTACTTGATTTCACTTTCGCCTTTCGACACAGATTTGCTTCAACTAGTCCGCTAGCTTAGTCAATACTTACCAACAACTTTAACCGCTAAATGTTGGAGTGTCTAAAGGTCAAGATAATGCTTTGAACCCTTGAAGGCTTAATATAAATGCTTTCATAGAATCACAGATTAATGCAATATCAGGGCATTTGATATTTTAATGAGCCACCTCATACTAAAGCTGAATCTCATTAACAATGCCGTGTAATTTAAGGGAATTGGAAAAATAATGTCAATCAAAATCCTTTGCTACAATTTTTTATAGTTCTAGCTCGTCATTAACCTATGATAGTATAAGTTATAGCTATTTGCATAAAAGATATCATGACGCAACCTTTCCAGAGTTATTCTAAAACTAAAAGTAAATTATGATTCAAAGCGAAAGATGACCCAAAACTGAACGAAAACTTGTAATATAACATTTGCTGCTCAAAAATGACCTAAACAACCCTTTAATACATTATTCATGATTCATTATTTTACACCAGCAGGTATTTAAGTTTTTTTGTGTTATTCACAGCGAAATGGATTTAATGCTGAACTGGACTGAACTGATAATAGCGAGACACACAGCTGGAAATCATTAACTCTATATATTTGGAAATATAGTGTACCATTATATTACTATAATCGAATATTCAAATTTCCGCAGCGGAAGTCGGTCAGAGCGCCATCTTTGTACGGTCGTTTGGCGAGCGTCCCAACAGCGACATTAGCTAATGAAACTCGCTCCGCAAATGAGTGGTGTGGCTGGCAGTGCGGCAGGACTCATCAAATATTGTAAAGTCACCAATACTTGAAATAGAGTCAAATATCATAGCAACATTCGATTTATTTGGAGACGATTAAAATGAGGTTCGAAACGTGTGTTGTTTCTCTAAAAATATGTTTGAATTTTTAATAGAAAAATAGAAATATACATACATACTTTCAACAAGAACGTTTTTTACGAAAATCACGTCGTTGGCAGTACTAATTCTATGGCACTATTTTAAACAATTTTGGGCTAGGTATTTTATTAAAACGCAAGTTTAGTGTCTCAAATTTTAGTACCTAGAATTGAAATATTTTGATGTAGGGTATTAATTTTGCGATTGTACAATGTATTGTATCGGCCTTACAGCAGGGGCTCTGAGTGCGGTAGACAAGGGTATCGAGCGCCGAGGAGTAATGCCGCCCCCCGTGCGGTATCCTTGTACGAATACGACTTAATTACAAATTTACATTTTAAAGCGTGAACTGCTTTAAATTATTTCAATCTTCGACTACACACTACATTACAATGAATTCGAAAAGTTAAATACATATGTGCTTTTGCTCTATGGTCAATCTATTAGCAATATAGCGTAAACCATAAAAATACACAGTACCTACCTATGTAAGAGCTGTTATATCTACATTCTATAAATATAATCAAGTACGCTGGAAGCAAACGCATTTGGTTTTGGCAATATTGACAGGGTCTCAAGAAGAGTAATGTACGCCCTCGGGCTGAAATAAGTTTGCTGCTAGCTCGGGGGTGAACATCTAAAAGCATGAACTTTCTGCCGTATATTATCTGAGCAGACTTTGAAATAATGATAAAAATGGTAAAAAAGTTTTTTGATACAGGACGGTACTTAGTCGGAGTAATGTCTCCCCCGGGCTAAGCGGTGTTCGGGGACAACTTTGTCGGGACACAATACTGGGGGGTAAAATTAGAAACGTTTGGAGTGTTTAAACGCTAAGAACGAGAAAGAAAATCGCAAATTAAGTAGCAAATTTTACTGCTATGTCTCCATCTTATCAACAGCCACACGTATCATTACAAACTATACTCACTTGTATTATTTTATTATTACTTATATTGCAATTATTTCTATAAGTGGGTTTGTAATATGTGGAAATTCCGGCAAATATGTATACCCATTAGTAGGCATACAAAATATATGAACTTAGTTATATTAGGATTGTGAGCATAGCTTTTTTAATGATCTTTGTACGATTGATCTTCATTGTTGACAGAAGTAGCGCATACAATAGCTAAAATGGTTACAAAATAGAATAAACTATGTTACATATTGTATGTCAATATCAATAACATTGTGATCCCTGGCGATGCACCCATCTAAAATCAAAAATTTTTAGATTTCATTATATAAAATATGTGATACATGTGACGCGAATACGAATTGATTTTATTTAAAACCAAACGTTACCTACTAGATTCTGCTTCAAGTGTTATTCATACATACATAGATAATTTGGACTGAAACTTTTATCAAAAAACTTCTAGTTTGGATAGTTTATTCGCTCAACAATACTCCAATCGCTGTTGATTTTTAAAGCTGCTTAAGCAACGCCAGAAACGTCATAAATTTTTCCTTTCTTAGATCAATCTACTTATCTTAGTTAGTGTACTTATAAAGTATAGTGTACTTAATGATAGTGTAAGTAGGTATGTATATTGTTATAATATCTGGACCATTACCGTCATTGAAAAAGTGTATGGAATGCTCCACAAACAAGTTTAATTGGTATGTCGCATTTACTTGCCATAGTACATCAGTGGGGAGCGAACATAAACGGAGAAACCATAGAATATATTTTTGGTATTTAATATAATCTGAGACATAATATAATCTAAGATCTAAATATAACACAAGAAAACTTAAAGCCATAAATATCTTAATGTAATAAGAACTTATATAGGAAACATAATAAATCACCACTTGATGTTTTTCTTTGAACATGAAAATACAAAAAGATTTCTCAATTCACCGTAACGGCAGAGTAAAGCTTATCTAGGCAAAAATAAAACAATCATATTCAATAGCTTTAGCAGCTAAGGCTACAAAGAGTTTCTTATACTGCAAAGAAAACACAAAACTTTTGAGATCCCTCCGAATTGGGGATAATTGTTTGTGAAATAAAATACATATTGGTATGAAATCAACGTTTAACAAGAAAATATACCTATATTTTTATTCTCACTTTGCCTAATATTACATAGGTACTAGTGGTCCCACAGCGGTCAAAAATCGACCGTAACTCATTAAACCAATTGTTAAATTTTAACGTATATACTACGTGTAGTTTTCTAAATTTTGTCTCTGTATTAATTTTCAAATTACGAGTATTTAAAAAAGACGGATGGTTCTATAGAAGAGGTTTAATTCAACTATAATGTAAAGCATTCTCTGAACTTTATTTTTGACATTGATAATCACAATGTAAATAATGAACGTTTTATTTCATTTTCATGTGTGTATGTCACACGCATGGTAGTGTGGGTAATGTTTGATTTTAATAATGAACAATAATTAATTTAATGTATGAGTAAAGTTTTTTTATAGAAATACCGGCACTCTAGACTTCTCCATATGAACTTTAACTGTGCCAAATTTCATACTTCTCCTTTGCGTAATTGTCGTAAAAAAGGGTACAAAGCTTTTCCTTCACGTATTAATATAAAACAGTCAGTTTCATATACCTATTACATGGTAAGTTCCAGTAAGTTAATATGTTCTAAGATTTTTATTGTTATAAATTGGTAAACTTCATCACATTTCATTTGATATAATTGGAATGGAATACAAAATCAGTTTTTTTATGTTCTCCTGATCTTTTATAAGTGAATGCTAGAAGTGTATTAGAACAAATAAAGGCATTTCTGAATAATGTGTAATCTGTGTCGTAAAACCATCAAAACAAATTTTAATGGAAAGTTTGGTGAACAATATATTTCCGGGAATGTTAGGCTTGATAATGTTAAGTGGAAATTTTACTAAACTAATCGATAAGTAACTCGCTGCTAAAATTATTCTAACCGTCACCCCTCATTACCTATGCTATTTAAAAATCACGAAAATTTTTAAACTGATTAAAGTTAAATTGCTGTTTGCAGAGTGAGTGAGTCAGTGAGTTAGTCACTCGGTAAGATTTGAATGCCATGTATAACATATACATAGCATTATAACATATATTATAACATATATGTCTATTGTGCAAGGAAAATTTTACACCACATCTTATTTGGTTATGGGAAATTTGTGTAACAAATATCTTAAATAATTCGAAGCTGGGCGAATTTGTTTCAGCGAAATCACTTAATAATGCGGGCGGCCCGTCTAGTGAGTAGGTAAATTGGCAAGGGTAGGGTCGGGATGTCCCTTCACGGCTTAATTCAGAAAAACCGTGAGATTGCCGGATCTTTATGTACTGTTTGCGAATCCGACCGTCGATGTTTCAACCCTTCAAAGCTTTCTAGTGGCTATGATATAAAATGTAATATCGGGTAGGTGCCGGTTGCCTGCCCCTCACGACAAGATGACGATTCAGCCAGTGGAGCGACAATGTTGGGTTTGATGTACAATTATAATTTATCCTATCGCTCGCGGTCTCTGTAGACAGACCTTTCTTAACTCATTCATGGGGACTGGAATAATTATAATTCTCCGAGGTATAAATCTTAGTAAATTAACACTATGTTTGGGCATCTCCCTTCCCATTTATGTAATTAAACAAACGATCACGAATAAAACAATCGACTGGCCCCGGTTTAATGGCTTACTGATAGATGGTTAAATGCCGTGGGTTCGATACCGACACAGGGCAACATTTACGAGTATGTCATGAACACATTTGTTTTTTGTTCTGTGAACTAAAATCCTTTGCAAGTACCTAACTAACTGACCGATGTAATTTAACGCCGAGTTAGTGAAATAAATAGACATTGTAATCCATGGTGACAAGGGCTCGAGGCAGAGAAATAAACCGGATGTAACGTGAGGTCAGGAGACGCTTTCCCAAATCTTCCAACAAATGATCAGCTTAAGTGGAAAGTTTCAAATTTACGACTAGTCCTACATTCGGCTTCTACCAATTCACTGAAATATCACACATAAATGGGTTTTCTTTTTCCAAATATTAAGCTTTTAGTTAACAGTGAAATAAGGTAATTGGAACCTAGAGCTCAAACTGGGAAAAGTTTGAATAGAAATTGACGAAAAAGCAGGAATCGCGCCACAATGTGCAAATATGCCGTTTTCAAATTGTTATAATTACTACAGCAGGAAAAACCCATTTGGTAAGTCAGTAAAGTCTAAAATTCGCTGACAAAACCTGCGCTCAGTGCCTTTTGGGCCGACTCGAGCTGATTACAAAGTTTCCACAAAATGATGCCGAGAAAGATTTTTTAATGAATATTAATTCCTTTCCAGTAAAACAAACTTTATTCTCGACCAAGAATCGGTAATTGCTTCGTTTTTAGTTTAAGTTAAATTTGTGGATCCCTTTTGGTGTGGAAGATTTTTCACTGACACACCATTTTTCATAAGACTACTCCAAAGTAATTTGTAAGTTGGTAGAAATATACTTAGGCATGGCCAAATAAATTCTACTAATAGCAACCGATCAATTTATAACATGTTGTGCTTTTCATCACGAAGTGAAATTCGGTGGGTGCCGTTAATCTCGGGACCAAATCCTTATAATTAATTAATTACATTACAAGGCACGCAAATTTCATGAAACGTAAAATCATTCTGCAAAACCGGAGCTTGATTAAATCAACCTTGCATTTCAGTTCGGATTAAGATTTCCATTGTGCGCTGGATAAAAGCGTCGCCTAGCATCCGCTATGACCACAATGGGAGGTATGCTTTCGATGCACAATGCTATTTCACATCTCTCATTTCAGAAAACAACGGATTCCAACACATTTATTGTGCGTTAAATTGGAACAGGTAGGAATAGAAGCGTTACTAATAAAAGCTACAACTTGTTTATGGAACCCTGGAAATATTTATGAAACGACTTATTGACGGCCGCAGTCGACTCTAAGTGAACACGTCAGAAATGTTGGTGGTTCCAATAAATGATTTAACAAGGTTTCGTTTTGACACACATCATAGTAAGCGTGGCTTAGCATAAGGCATTAGGTCAGCATTGCATAGTAAAAAATATAACAAGGGTAATTTTACAAACTGAAACAAGAAATGAAGATTCTCCTATTTTTTTAAAACAGTTTTTGTTCAATAGCATAAAGTAATAGTAAAACTAATCTACAAACATTTAAGAGAAGTAAGAAAGAAAAAGATAATACGTACACCACCTATTAGTGTTCTTATCCCGCTCCCATATTTATGTTTAACAAATAAAGCAACCTAAGTCCGGTAATCCTAACAAAAGATTAAGTAGCAATAGATTGCATAAAGCTCGGTATTAAGGAACACTGAATGTTTTGTTAAGATATAATTCACGAGTGGGCTTATGAGGGATTTCGGTATTATTACGTCAGGAACACGTTGGCTTCCACATTAACATATTAAATTCAAATTAACTTCTTAAAGAGATTACAGTGAGTAGGTCGCTTGCCGTGCCGCAGAACAAATTTTGTCCTGACCTTGCTAATAGCTATTTCATCTGGCGACATAATTTGGAAGTGTAAGTTTTTCTGCAAACATGGATTTATATTTAAATTGTTTCTATGTAAAGCCTTACTACTTAGATTGTGTATAAGATAGACAGATGTGTGTAAACTTACCTATCTTTTGCTTAAAGTAAATACATAAGATAACTTAGGAAAAATGTAGCGTAGATGATTTTTCGTTGGTGCTTAAAGGACACGTCAGGCTTCTGCTTACCGAAAATCCACAATTTTCACAATTACCCACAATTTAAATTTTATGTTGATTACTGACTTATTTTGTGTACTGAAATTTTAGCAAGCCATTTTATAAATTTACGTTAGCTTTTTCCATTAAAATGTTATAGGTACGTTTGCAGTCAAATATGTCACAATGTTCTTTCATGGGAACGAACGTCAATATCCAGTCAGTTAATTTATACTTAGACGTTATCGCTACAGATAGCGGTAATTACTAATTACAATTAAATTACTCTACAGTCTTTTGCCAAAATAATTGCAAATTTAAACTTTACCTTCATTAAAAGAACAAGTGTAAATGTGCAAAATACAGCAGGCTCTAAAGGAAACACTGTCGCTTGCAGCGCTTTGAATACGAGTAAAAAAAAGTAAACTGTTCGGTTGGCTGATAAAACTTGTAGCGGCTTCGACCGACCTTCTCTGCCGAAAGCTTCAAAATTAATCTACGTTTCGCTAAGCCAACTGATTCAATTTATTTCTGTATTGATGTTGGCTCTCTTGAAGACTGTTAAACATTTTAATATCTGTTAATTCCAATTAGTTTGCCATGATATTTATTAAATTGGTCTGTTTTTTTTTTCTTTTCGAAAAATCTCTAAATAACAGAATACTGATTATTAATATTATATGTATGACATCTAATTTTGTTGGAACAATTGTACATTACATTTACTATAAAAATCTTGTATAATACCTATGAAATCTTAGAAAAATATATAAGGGCGATACAAACTTGTTATATTTTAACATAACTCCAGAGGTCGTAGTTTTTCTCAGAAATTATTGGTTTACTAGCATTAAAGTGCAAATAAAAGTAACTAATATGTAATAGTAGGTATTAACATATAATAATTATATGTAAGTATTGCAGTTGTGAGGGTACGAAGATTCAATTAAAAATATATATTTTTTACAAACTTATATACGTTTTAATTATTTAAGGACAATTCGAATCTCGACTCTTGTTACATAAAAACCACAGCAAATAGGAATCCGTTGTTCTGTGCGCTCTATCCGGCAGCTTCATAAAACTTGCAACGGGTTCAATCGGTTCGATGGACGAAAAGGCGAAAACAAAATCGTGCAACCATCATAAGACTAGGCATGGGGAAATTTTGGGGGTCGAGGTTGCTAGAATCGAATTATTTTTTTTAAATATTAATTTTAAACAGGTTGTAAGCGTGCTACAAAAATAAAATACGGATGAGCTAATAAAGTGAACGTAATACTTCGATGCCCTCGCATTTGCTGTTGATCTTCAGACCGGCAGCACCAGTAAGATACATCGGAATCACTATCTGAAAACCATCCTAGATAATGAGTTTTACCATGAAGAAAACATAGTATAGAATAATCACATATTTACAAGATTTATAATGACATAGATGGGATAATTTAAAGATAATGTTACAAAATCAAACTTGAAAAGTAAGACTATAGGATCTAGATGAAA
This sequence comes from Aspitha aspitha aspitha, assembly GCA_018246895.1. Taxonomy (NCBI): domain Eukaryota; kingdom Metazoa; phylum Arthropoda; class Insecta; order Lepidoptera; family Hesperiidae; genus Aspitha; species Aspitha aspitha. Next base: position 16,001 of record DWGJ01001668.1, read on the forward strand.
ATTTATCTTAATTATGGCACTTTCACTAGAAGCTTTTATAAGAAAATGGGACTAAAAGGTAATTACTTGCGTAATAAGGTGGCGGCTACAATTAATGGCAGTTGGTAGCACAGGGAAGTGGGTTGGGGGTGCATAATATTAGCTTGGAATAACGTTTTCCCTAAAAATCCGTTGGGAGAAGTAACTGAATCTTATAAAAAATATGTATAAAAATGCTGCTTATATAATACAGTTCTCACACAGTTGAGTTATATACATAATTATATTATATAACTGAACTCTCAACTGAACTGAACTTATATATATATAAATGAAAACATGGATCCCTCTAGGATTAGTAATGGAATGGAATTAATCTTTAATTTTTACTCCAGTATTAGGTAACTATACAACCTTCTAGATGTCTCATTCATCAAGATCATTAACGCCTTTATCGTTCCATAATTGTACATAAGTTTTCTCTCTGACGTAGATAAAACAGACCATAGTCGCCTTTGTTGGACAAGTGCAGGCTAGCAAACTCCACACGGCCTACCCTTAAGGTTTGTATTTGTTTTTTTTCCCAAATATTTTCCTTCACCGTAAAAAAGATATATGTACAGAATATTTGCTCAAAGAAATGTTCAGTAAAGGCTTTTCCAATCTGTCGATTCAAACTATTGTATTGAGCTATGTAAATATCAAATCCTTTGAGATGACAACTGGATAGGCAGGTTCCTTTCAACATGCCGTCAGCTCAAAGGTGCAGTGCGACGGACACATTAATAATCCTTTGTACCGTGCTCAGTAATGGCGGGAACGTGACATAACTGAACCGAGTTTCATTATATTCGTATACGGTGTAAATTACAGACATTTGTTAATTGAATAAGATTATGGGATAGGGAATTCAATGTTATAATATTATTACTGGATTTAACTAAGGTACCGTCACTACCAAACATAATTGTTTCGTCAAGAAGTAGTGCCTAATTGTTTTGATCTGTTAAGAATGTTTGATCGGCCCCATCAAGACATGAGAGTTTCTTGCTTTTTGTCCAGCGTTAGATATTATTAATAATTCATCTTGAATAAATTATATTATCAACGGGAATACGTACATAACGTTAAACTTCACCCGATAGATACACTTTTTTATTTCACTCTGAGCATAATCACGTGTCATACACAAAGATTATATGGGCTTTGACATCGGTATGACATATTTGGATAGTAGATAATTACTTTCGTGTGTTAATACGATATGTTAGTTACTCTGTGCGTATCAAAACGTAACATAAGAAGACACATAGGAAATTCGAAATATGTATGAAAATCAGATGTAAAAGTCGCAACAATAATTTGTAACACGATTCTAACACACGTTTCAAATCACAGCACGCCTTAAAAATTTGTTCAATACTAATCATATTGACCGTTGATCATATGCTATGTAATTGGAACGAAGTTCCTTACGGCAGGCTTGGCGGAGATCGGAATTGTGTAGGGGACCGAACCGAAAAAAATATGAGACTAAAATATAACGGAAATGGGTAACGAAATTCGTATTCACAAGCAAGCATATATATTCGTATTCACAAGCAAGTGTATAATGTTAGCTTTATAAATTTATGTTTTAATTTATTTACATTACATCATATATATTTTTATGTTATGTTATGTTATGTTGTTTTATGTTGTTTTACGTTGTTTTACGTTGTGTTACGTTGTTTTACGTTTTTTTTTGCTAATTGTGTTGCTTTTATATTATCCGAAGGAACTACGTTCCTACCTAGTGTCCCGTGACACCAATAATTAATTTTATTAACATTAGATATTTTTCATTCAATTAAAAAAATATATAGCTAATTTGATTATCAAATACACAATAAGGTTATATTGCGGGCGCAACGAAATGCAGTTAGACCACGGCGTAATGTGCCGTATATGTACATTAACAGACTTCAGGGCGCTTACAATATTTCCAGTGCTTTTAATTTGGTACACTCTTGTGATTTCATTCACGATCTACAAAATAAGTACTCGAGATGAGCGTCAGGGAGTTGTGCTCTTTTAATAGTACTTAGTAAGGCATTTTTATTAATTTGCCTAAATAGTAAGTTCTAATGGCTTACTAGTATAAGCGGAGGATAATCGCAATGGTTGAACTCCTCTGCTTGTTTTATCAGCTTAACAATGACATGTGTTTGAAATACAATTTTATTTAGCAAACGCGTCATCCTTCTCGATCACTCGTCCGAGAATTAAATTCGGACACTAACTCATGAATATTTTTCACGATCCGGTACCCACAGAAACTGTTGTGCGATATTTCCAGAATGAAGTAACATAAGTCTCGTCAAGAAGGGCTCAAGAAAAGCTATTAATCAAAACTGGCATCCCCAGTGTCTCCCTCGAGCTGCGAAAGGACCATAGGCGTGGGTGCTCGGTTACTATCTGCTCGCCTGTTGGCCTACTTGTTAGATTTCCCGCATATAAACCTTATAAATTCTCAGCTAGATTATAAAATTGTACATGTTTTAATTGATTCTCTTATTGATGTCAGGAAATTGATTGAAATAACTGATTGATTATAATTGCAATATGTACCTATAAGACATTTTGTAGGTATCCTTGAATCTTCTTAATATATAAAAAAAATGTTTATCTCTGTCCTTTATAGAATCGTAAACTATGCATTGGATCATGTGATGATCTTTAGCAAAGTTGTTGTGCATGAGCCCGCGA
>DWGJ01001669.1:0-18721 GCA_018246895.1 Aspitha aspitha aspitha
GCCAATGTCTGACCTATTTGGTCGAGATAGGACAGTCTTGGTCTCCCCTGGCACCTACGTCCATCAACACGCGCATTATATATCTGTTTCGTCATTCTTTCATCATTCATTCTCTCCACATGCCCGAACCATCGGAGCATTATTATTTTATCGTTTTTATATGGTTTAAGTAATGAGTGAGTAACACAGATGCTGTTGCGTGTGTCAATTTGAGTTTCAATTTGGAAATTACTGCTTTCATGCGCAGTGAAAGCGGGTTCACGGTGTAACTCATCTCGGGATGGAAGATGTTCCTTTCTTATTATCAATGCATAATTCCACGAAAGTGACACAGCGCTCGCTTAGTCGCGATAAATTGGTCGTTTTTCGCCGAATAATATTAAGTGGAACGGTACATGTATGTACTCGGACTTCGCAACATTTATTTATTTTGACGCAGTGGGCGGTGACCTATCCCGTAATTGTAGGACAGATTTGAGCGTCGCTGCGGACCCAACAATACGAGTACTATGCTCTGAACGTTATTGCAAGCCAATTGTATGTTTGTATCGTTGTACAGTCATGCCGATTTTCTGTAGGTTTTGGGAGAGACGTAGGTTTCCAGTTGGCAATCATAGCCCGTGGAAGAAAGTTTTCTTCGCTTCTTAGGAGCTCCCTTTATTAGGAGCCTCCATGGTCGTCCTTTAGGGTCGCGAACTACGTCGCCATTAAGACGGTTATTAATATTCACCATTTCGTTCACCAGTAGTAGAAGATATTCAGACATGTTCAACCAAGAGATTCTCCATTCATAACTGAAGAATATGTTGTAATGTCGAATAATTTAGAATGACTTTCAATTAGATAACATAAAAGTATGAATGAAGAAACATCTGGATTAAGTAGGAGTACCTGCCCAGTAGAATACTGTGCATTTTTTTCGAACCTTCTATTAGTGTGGACCAGTGGTGCTTCACAGGTCTCTGAAATCTATAGAGGGAGGATATTAGGTCATAGTTTCCCACGCTTCCCAAGTCCAAGATTTCACACACCTCAGACACATTACAATTTTTTATAACATTAAAGTGTGCAAGTTTCCTTACGACGTTTTCCTTCGCCGTCATAGCGAGTGACATTTAAAATGCGTGCTAGGATATGAACCCGGAAGGATGTTTGGACTATCACTGCTTCTGCTAGGCGATACTACTGCACTTGCGTCTATGCAATTCAGACGGTAGTTAAAATAATAGTACAGACAAGTGAAAGTGTACGGTGGAGAGGCGACTTGCTCGGGTCCTAAATGGGGCAAAAAAGAATAATATATTAGTAGCGGGTTGGTGGGTTCCGCAGTTGTTTCGCCATTTAATGTTTAAAATATTATTTATAGTTTAATATGGTTTTTATTGGAATAGAGTAGCAAACGAGCAGACAGCAGTCACAAGCGGTACTACCGCCTATGGACATCTGTATTCGACTCCTAACAGGGCTGTAGGGAGCTGACTGTTAGTGTGAATTCAGTTAGTATAAGTGTTAATAAGAATTAGTCGGTGAGTATTCTTTAGTAAGAGGGCAGCAGGAATGGGAATGTTAGTGATATTAGTCCAGTTATTATTATTGGTTACATGAAAAGGTAGATGAAACTTTAAATATCTATGTTTTCATTGCAATATTGAGGAGTTACGGGAATGCTCGTGAAAATTTGCTGCCAGCAGCCAAATAGCAAATAGCCTGCAGATTAGCAGCTTAGCTGATCGCTTGCAATTTGCAGCCGCACCAAAGGAACAAGCGCTTCGGTTTTTTCAACAAAATCCCGTTTTGTACTCTGTAACTTTATATATATTTTCTTCCCTGTACATTTGGTGAGTAGCGGAATAAATATTTCATTCATTCATTTGATTTTATATCGATACAAGGCGTGATTACGTTGACAAGAGCATAATTCATATTTTCAGATTCATTTCTTTTTTGCTTACCTTTTATCGTTAAACTAATTTAATTTAATTATACTAGGTTTCAGATAGAAGCAGTGATAGCCTAGTGGTTTGAAATTAAGCCTTCCACTCGGGAGGTCTGGGTTCGATCCTGGTACGCACCTCTAATTTATTACGTGCGTTTTATAACTAACATTTAAATATCACTTGCTATAACGGTGAAAGAAAACATCGTGAGGAAACCTGCACACCTTAGAGATACATATTATAAGTAGTATATAATATTTTTGAGGTGTGTGAAGTCTACACATTCGCATTTGGCAAGCGTGGTAGACTATGGCCTAAATCCCTCTCACTATGAGAGGAGACCCGGTCCAGCAGTGGACCACAAAAAGGGTCGAACAACAATAAGAAAGCGAATAAAGTTAACAAGAACCACTTGCAAGATATGACGTCACAGCTACATATTTTGATGTACGGAATATTATTGTAATGAGCGAGAGAGCTTAACTGGGAAGAGAACTCGTTTCACCGGGACGTGAAAGAGTTGTAACGAGTGGCATTCAGTCGTCTGCGGCGGATTGCCTGCGCGCTCTGTTTCACGTTAAACGCGCCTTTGGGGAATTCCCCGGCTCGCATTTAAATGAAAAGGACATACATTTGACTGAATAGGTCAGATACTAGCTAATACTAGCTGCACTCATTAGTACGAGTGCGTTAGTATACGTATTAATGTCACTAATATGGGACTATTATTCTTGTTGTGTTATTACCAATTAGTAGTACCTACTAAGTAACCAATCGTGTAGTTGACAATTTCATACTAACTAAATACTTATAAGACAGCTCAAAATTCTTTGCAGGTGACACCGAGCGGCAACGAAAACCTGAGACTGCTTTCAGAATAAACCATTCACAACGCATTTACGGAATCGGAAGCTAATTGTGTGGCAGGTACATTGGGTGATAGTGCAACACGATTAATATCTGTTAATGTAACATTAATTACCTGGAGCTACAACTTAGCTTAGCAAGGTCCAAGGCTTAGCAAGTTACAATCAGATATAGGTATTACATGCACTAATGTCAAGAGAGTATCCCGTACAGCTAATGTAGATACGCCGCGTAAGGTGTGTCCGAGATTAGCGCACGCGCCGCCGACCACGTAGCACTGGTGCACCGCGAGAATAGCCGGCTGACTCACTAGTGCAGATAACGCACAACGGGCCCGCTTGCATCTCGCGGAAAGTTACATAACAACACAATGAATCATTCATTAACGGTGAACGCACGAACTGATGCTACTACACTCGTATAAGTGTGTGTTTGTTTGGTGTTCCATTAACTCGGAGAGGTTTTGCATTCAACGTGGCTTACGCGATAATTAAAGCGGTGTTAACTTGAATTTGTTTAATACAAGTATTGAATTAGGTTGCGGTTCACTGGGTGTTTAGTGGTCATTGCAGCGCCCACGGTTGTCCAATATCTACGATGATTTCCAAGATTATATGCACACGTATCCCTTCAGGGCAAAGTAGTGCAAACCTTTCGTCCTTGCGTTCCCTTATCACAAACGTCTCTAGTGCACTAGATTTGAATCAAATAGTATACATTTTACTACGCTTACGTAAATCTCATTCAAGACGAGTAACAAACGCACTCAGGCTCAAAGTGTCTCGTACAACGTCGCCGAGTGGACGAGACCCACTCTCGAGATCTTATCGGTATCAAAGGCCGTCTCGTGCACGATTATCGGGGTGAATATAAGTTTTATTAGTAGCCGGCTTGTTTACACTTTAATCAAAGTGTTCGAGATTGGTTTGAGAGCTGGAATTGGCAATCAGGGCGATTCTCGGGGCGGGCCGGCGGCGGCGGACGCACAAAACGTTAATTTGGGTGAATCGTCGGCTAACTTAATCACGGGGTCAACAGTATTCCCAACAATTTTCCGCTTGACAAATCAATCTTACCTTCGACGTTACACACGAGGCGTTTAACCCAAATGTAAGTACAACATTCTGGGGTACATCTAATCTCTGTCGGAGTTCCACAAACGATACAATATTGATCATCAAGAATACCTACGATTACTCTGTCCCGCTGTTTTCCCAAATATTTATTGTTTATTTTGCATTCAATTTGAAAGCAAAGTCTGCAACAATATCGAATGAAACGAAAGCGGCGGACAGATAATAGAGAGATGCAGTTGGCGAGAAATTGCAGCTATTGCATTTACAATAAAAATGAAGAAAGACAAGCACCTCGGAAAAATGCTTCGTCGCTGCGCCATAAAATTGGACAGAGTTGAATTCTTAAGAGATAATACTATAAAGTTGATTCTTGCGGTGAGAAGAAAATGTTAAATTCGTATAAATCCTGTAGAAGCTAATCACGGGACACGAGACGGCCAAGCGTTTACTGCGGAGTAATTTTCTGCTTGACAAATCAAACTTGTGTTCGGAGTCGGCGCGCAGGCTTTGGAGTGAGAAATTATGCGAACTTCATAAAACTTCGCTCGTACGAACCGTAGGTCTTTTACTGAACTCGGCACACGAATAATAGGAATGCCTTTGTAACTAAACTTGAGAAATCTCAACCGACGCTCCCCGTAACCGCGTAACGCGCGCGGCGTGCCCTGTTGCTGCCGTTGTTCACTTGAACCGTTTATTATTCATATCTTGAAAAATCTCTCTTTGTGTCGTCCGTCTTTTCGGTAATTAAAAAAAATATCCGTTACATCCACGTCTCAATTTTGCGACTGAATTGATTAGCGCCTTTTCCTAGGCCGATGTTGATGAAACAGATCACATACCCACAACCTAAAAGTAAGATGTGTAAGTATTTATCATCGCATTCAGTGCTGTCTACTGTTTGTGTAATATTATTAATAAAAATAGACAGTCGGTTACAATCATTGAATGTCATTTTAGAATTAACCAAATGATGCTGTTTTGTGAGATATCTTATCTTTACCTTCGGATTCGGACAGTCGTAAACAGAGGACGTTGACCGCGATAGCCGACCCCGGGATTTGGACAGTCACCCGCCTCACCCGGGCGCTATCCACCTGAGGCATTACGGCTAATTTCTTAGGGACTTCGGCGGACGGATGGACTTCGCAAAGTTCCCAAGTTCGGAGGATTACCCAGATTAATTAAAGATACCGCGGACGTGCCAAATGCGATATCCATGTTTGTTAAAGACACGGATAGCATAGCTTAACATTACCGTGTATACATTTAATAGTCACTTTTCGTCTTACAGCCATCACAAATTTATTGCTGCAAACATAATTTTCTTTTATACGAAATTTACTGAAATAATACAGAGAAGAATAATATACACTTTAAGTGTTTAATTGCTTGGTAATTAGACAGGCCGTCCGAGCAAAGTTTTAGTGTCTATTGTTGTATTATTACGTTTACCAGCTCCGGGAAGATATTGCAATTTTATTATTAGCAAAAATTTTATTCTCTAGTTGCGGCTCAATGCCGACAACAATGGCGAACTTTTTGTAATGTTATGACACGTAACGACAAAATTTCAAGTGAACTTTAATGACAACAGTCGTAAAATATTTAAAACAATTTCCTCGTGTACAACAAAAGATTTACAATAAGCTCCAAACTTACGACATTACACTCGGAACAATGAATTGTAAAACGGCGACATTCATTTTATTACTTAAAAAATTATTGCAGATTTTCGAGATGAAAAAGTGGCCAATTAAATAATATCACCTCATAATTTATGTAACGTGCCTTATCTTTGGCTACGTACATTTTTACGAGTGTACATATTTTGTGGAAACATTAAACACGGCGTTTCGCAACGGCCCATATTTGTCGGCGGGAACGTTTCGAGTCGAACATTTCATGCTAAACTGCTGAAAATACTATTGTGTTACAGTAAATTTCACCAAGGGGTGTGACAAAAGGCGCCAGCGAGTTTTCTTTGTGCTGAAGCTTAAAATAAAATGTCCCTTGTCAAACGTTCGTGTAATGAACACAGCACGATGTTCCAAAAGCTGGAAACAAAACGTGGCGTCGTTTACGTGAGCAATTTAGTGTATATTTTTGTGAGACATTAATGACTTAGTGTGTCATTCGTCATCTTCTTTTTAAATATCTAATAACACTTTTGTCACGTACGATATGAATAAAAGTTGCGGTTTGTACTATAACAATTTAATAAACAAAAATTATAAATGTAATTGTGTCGTCTTTGATATTACACTAGTGTTTAGCGCTTTGTTGTAATAAGTTAAAAACAAAACAAGGGTATTTTAAATATCCCGAGTAACGCCGGCGATGTTAGAAATGTCACTCGCTTTTGTTTCGGAATGGGGACCTTTTTTCGTATCGATCCCTAGCAGGTAACCCGGAGCGGATGATTTATTACCGGGCTTGTTTGTTCAAATAATCGATCCCCAGCGAATTTGCCGCTACAATAAATAATGCACCTTAGCGGCACGTTAGTTAAAGCGGTTTTGGCTTGTTTTGCGGAACGCATCTCGAGCTAATGGTGGTTACTACGAAAATACCTCGTGTGCAGTGCCGGCCGGCTGTTTGGACAATACGCGCTCGCTAAACTTCAGCAGAAATTTATCGCGCCACTAAATCGACGCGTCAACGCGAACGCACTTTTATTAGTTTTGAATTGAGACTGGAATTAACAGAAAGTATTTGAGAGAGAAGTTGTTGCGTTCGATCGTTCGACCAAAATCGGCAATATGGCCGCTCGATACTACTATTCCATTTGTGAAATAAGATTTTTATTCGAGATCCTTTGTGAACTTCGTGTTAAAATTGCAGCACGGGCTCCGATATTTAAATTTGTTCTTTATCTTTATACAATTTTGGATATCAATAATATTATTACAATATTGCTGTACACGGGAGAGTGTACTTAGGGTGGAATGAGGGCAACAAATATAAATAGCTTATAAATATTTCCTTCGCATATGACTCACGGTTATAGTGTTCGCAAAAAAGTTGTTTTTATTAATACTATAAATATAGAAGGAAAGGAATTTGATTAATGGATGAACGTAGGTACAATGCGGGGGGAATTTGAGATAGTGTATCGATGGGGCTACTCCCCAGAAAAATACTGAATATTGCCCGAACTGAACGATGGTCCTCCGTGAAAATAGAAGATTTAGAAATTAGAAATTAATTCCGAAATATAGAATATGCCCCTTACTGGATCCAGAACCAACCACTGCCTGAATTTTTAATGAATTGGGGATCTTGTTTGGGAACGTAAATTATTAATTCACTTATAGCAGATACAAAACGTTTTAAAAGTCAAACGTATTGTGATCCTTTAAAAAAATATCAAAAACTTTTACATTGCAGGATATACATTTAAATTGTCTTAATTATCTACGTCCATTTTTTACAGATTAAAAATATGAACTAATCATCGACTACTGCGGGGACGTGTTTAATCCCGCGTCACGTGTACAGGGATTGCGTTCTCTGGCGAGTCTTTGCTCTTTTAGCTCGGCACAAAGAACAATCACGTATTACGCAAACAGAGGAGCACAATCGCTGTGTGCACTGTAGTTGCGCAGTTATTATAAAAACCTCCCGCGCTTTAGTCCTTTTGGCGTATTCCCGCGAAACTTCCCACTTGTGCCCACGATCCGTTTATTTAACATTCGCTTAAAGTTTACACTGCAATCGCAATCCGCTCGGGACTATTGATAATATCACATCTATGGAATGTTGTATACGTACTATTTTTATAAATACAAAAGTAAGTTTGAAACGGAAACTAACTTTGAAGAACTATCGTTTTTGTCGCGATTTTAGCGATTTTGTCTGTCGTTTGGCAGGTTTTTTTTCTCTTCTAATCCTAAACGTGATTATAATTTGACAATACACTGCACAGGGTTTCTACAGATGGTACTAAAAATGACGTATTTAATAAGTTTTGAAGTTAACTGGCTACCCGGTCTATCGGATATTGCTTTAAAATTAACGCAACTTCTATCGATACTTAACATTTAGCTCGAGAGTTTGTTTGGTTGAATGCGCTAATCTCAGGAACTACTGCTGCAAATTGAAATAATATTTTTGTGTTGAATAGTTCATTTATTGACCAAGGCTATAGACTATAACATCACGCTATGACTAATATGAGCGGAACAGCAATGACAAATGTTGCAAAATCGGGAAAATATCGATTTCCACGCACTCGAAACCGCGGGCACAGCTAGTTGAATATACATAGTTATATTAATGCTAGACCACAAATGTAAGAGGCTGTTCAATTCATAATGGCAGGAGAGTGTTCAGCTTTTAAGAGTGTATTCGGTGTAGTAAAACTGTCGGAACGCGACCACAACATCGTAATGTCCCGACGACGTCCGTGCGAGCGGTTCATTATCCTAACTGGACTGCACAGTTGCATCGGACATGGGAATATGCCGTCCTTTTTATAGCCGCAAAAACACGTCTTCACGATCGTCAATTTGTCGCCTGCGCGTGTCGCGCACCACTCGAACGCGCGATCGCTACTGGATCTCGGCGATATGTTTTCATTTTGACCGTTGTATTTAAATTTCGTGCATCCTTCGCCTCTGCGTGCCAATCGTATCCCGTTATATAGGTTTTAGCAATATCCCAGCTCGCACGTGGCGTCGTTTATTGTGATGACACAAACCAATCTCGACGATATCTGCGCGCTGATTACTGCGGCCGTTTATGCGACCGATTTGAAAACAGCACAACACGCAATAACGGGACCCGCACTCGCCACTCTGTTTTTATTAGCACGACTTCGAATTATCCACACGCTGTTTAAAATTCAATTGAATTCAATAACATTAAGGACCTCATTTGAAAATGCGCGTTCAAAAAGGGACTGTTGCGATATTGGAATCCATTATCGAGAGAGCTCTATAAAATTGATAATGATTTTAATTTTTTTGTTGTGTTGTCCGTTGAAAACTATTTGTGGAATAAATTTATAAAACATGTTGGGTAATGTAATTATATTTTTTTATATAAGACTGGCACTTAGCCGCAATTTTTCCCTAAGAGACATCGTCTCCGCACATACTTCTCAAAATAAAGACAACATTTATTGGTACAAATATGCTTACGGCTACATTTAAAGATTTTACAGAATTATGTATTATTGTAATTCAATGTTCGTTCTTTTTATTGATAAAATTGTGGCATATTTGCATATTTATAGACGTAGAACATTTTCATATTATGTACTGTGTTCTAGCGAATAAAGAATAAAAATTTGAATTTAGAACATCCGGGGTTTGCAGACTATGAATAACGGATGCTTATACAAATACGCAAAGAGAATAGAACTCTGTCGGCGCGTGGTTCGTTGGCTGCCAGGTGTAATAAGGTGCTTATCGTGGTGTCGTGTAAGTGTGAAGATGTGCCGATGCCCGTAAATGCGCTGTTAACTTGTTATGGAGCGTCGTTACAAGGTATAGCGTGTAACAGATTGCGAGATATGCGATACGTTATCGCGTCGCGTACGAAAATGCTGTTTATCGGCGCTCCGTGACCGATGTACAGTCGCGAATGCATATTGCCACAAATTATTTTTAAACATGTATGCAGTCGATGGACTCCCTTTAGGGAGCGAGTTCCTTGCGCAAATGATATAAAATCTAACAAAATCTCCACGTCTTCCACGTCTAAAGAAAGAGAGAAACTTGGATGACTTAGCATAATCAATACTCAATACTGAAAATTAAGTCTGCTTTTAAATTCAAGTTCATCACATATAGCAATGCATAGATGCGTAGTTAAGCTGCAGCGGTGGACCGTAAACCATTGTTCCTTATAAAACTCTTAGTATCATTAACAGCTAGGGCTGTTTCTACATACCAACAGGAAGGTTTAATGTTTGTCTGTTCTGTTGGTTCGGTGGTTAGCGACTCTTGACCGGTGAGCCAGAGTCGTAGGTTTGTTTCCCATCTAGGACAAATATTTGTGCAATGAACATCAGTATTTGTTTTGGTCGTAGGTGTAAAATTGTTTATGTGATTTATCAATAATCCGGTAACGTGGCAACATTATGGCGCAAGCAGTGATTAATTTAGTTAGCGGTTCGAATGCGAGTCTCGTTTTTCGGCGATCCGGGTTCAAACTCTGGTAGCGGATATTTTATTATACAGAAACAAATGTGCAAAAATGACCTAGGAGCTCCGATTTGACGGTCGAGGTACCTAACCGCTGGACAACGTGGTCAATAGATCAGTCAGTGTGTCACAAAGTTTCTCCCGCCTAAATACCGACCCCGGGAGAATTCTAGGATACAAAGTCCTACTAATTCGCGTTATTCCCGTGTAAATCCCGATCCCTCAGGAACTCCGAATTAAAAAGTAGCCTATGTGTTATTCTGGATCTTCAGCTACCTACATACCAAATTTCATTGTAATCGGTTCAGTAGTATTTGCGTGAAAGAGTAACAAACATCCATACATACACCCAAACTTTCGTATTGATAATATTAATACGATAACTGACCAAGACTCGTTTTTACGATCTCCATACGATGTAATAACATTGGGAGGTCAGTTTATGTTGTCTCATGGTGAGCGAATATTTTTTTGGAATGCTATAATTATTAAAAGTGATGTAGCATTTAAATCCAAAGGTAGAAAGTGAGGATAGTTTCTGGTGTTATGAAGTAAGAAGATGCGTGTGAGGCTTGCACGGTTTTAATTTGATGCCTTTAATGATTGGTGATCATTGCCTTTACTTATTTTTTAGTGTGCAATATATTTCAGTTTGACTGCAAACTAACCTGATTGTTATTTGCGAGATGAAAGCGTAATAAACTACAAAAATCCCACGTTTATAAGTTTGTAACATTAGAAAGAAGTTAGTTAAACTATTAGTTGTTGATTATACCTACTTATAGTTATTATTAAATTTAGAACTTTGTGAAGGCCATACGAAGAGTTGTCCGACATTATAATTTTATCGAACGAACGCATTTTATATAACCACTTAATGGTTATTGCCAGTCATAAAGGTATTTAGTTCTTACGAGATATAACTGAAAAAACCATTCAGCTAATCAATTTATAATTATAAGCCACTGGCTATAAAATAAACGGTTCCTTTTGTGTATTTTTAGTCAAGAACAATATTAAGTCATCTAGATATTTGCATATGTTATGACTCTTAACCGAAGAAGAGAGTATTTGTAGTATAAATCGTCGGCTGTGATTCGCTGGCAATGAGACTCGTGTCACATCACATTACACCGGTATTGTCTCCATTACATAAGAACACAGCCAGAGTTTACAAAACATGTTCCTTACGGATATTGCGAAATGATCGCGGAACGGAGCGCGCCATAAATATTCATAATAAGAGTAACTCCTTTGACCAGGCGTGGTTGGGCAAGTCGCCTGGCCGATATCACGCCCACGTGCGAGCACTTTCTGCGCTTTGTGATTCATACCATCATGAATCGGATTATGAGCATCATTCTTCTGTTTTGTTTAAAGAAATTTTGTTAAAATTTTGTTTAAAGAACGGCTAATTTTGTAATAAGTTATAGGTATTGTTTCGTTGTTTCATTTTATTAGAATAAAATGAATTAGTTGTATTAGTGATTACTTAGTTATTGAAAGGAAGCATTAGTTGTATTGTATATTTAGGTTTATGTTACGATTTAATCAAGAGGCTACGGTGAAATTACTATAATTTATGAGTGTATATTTTTATAAAGTTTCCGTTGTGAAACAGCAAATATTTTGATAATAATATTCATATCAATCAGAATTAATTAAAAGTTGTAAAAAAATGTACACAATTATAATTTATGATTAAAGAATTCGCGCCATTTTTTTAGTGCCAGAGTTAAGCTGCAGCTTCCTGCCGGTTAAACGAAATATCTATGTAAGTTCTAAAAAGACTTTTATTCGCAAAACCTTATTCGTTTAATCAAAATTTCTTCATTTATTTAAAGATTGCAACAATTAAACAATCCTAACAAATAAATACCGACCGTGCAATGATTCACTTTTGACTTGCCCTACTTATCCAGTCATACTTATAAAAAAATGACCGAGACTATCCAACTAACAGATGTTAGCCAATCTATGGTTTACGGCAATTATTTTTTGATTCATTTTTCAATACTGATGACAAAGCGTACAAGACAAGACAGGACAGGAAATTAAAATACATCGACGATTTACAGCAGGAAATGTAAATTAAGAAGTAAAAAAGTAAATTAATTTAAGTTAATATAGATGACAAAATGTGTAGATAACCATATAGAAATAAATAAAATAAGCAACAAAATATATGCACTTTCCACTGCATAATTTAATATTGAGATGCATCATGTTAATTTGGCTGATAAGTTGATTACCATCTACTCGCTATATAATTACGAGTACTTACAAAAGACATTTGAAGTTCAACGTCCGAGTCCGAGCTTTACAGTGCTTTGTTTGAGATCACTTTGTTCTTATGCAACTTGAACTTTCCTTCATCTCGATCGGATTGAGTTACGCAACAACGGTAACTTATTGATCACGATCGTTAAGTTCGATGTGAGTTGTGACGTCACAGTTCACGTTTTCCATACAACGATAGCCGATTTCACTTCGACGGGACATTTTATTGCTGCTATAGAAGTTGCAAAATAAATATAAAGTTTTATTTTTGTTGTGAACGTAAATTAATGTTTTGCTAATCATAAAATCTGCTGTAATTATGAATTTAACTTTGCATAAATACGAAACTTACTTACTTACAAAAATTAAAATTAATAGTCTTTGCATTAGATTAATGTAACATCACACATTTAATTATTATCTTATTTGAAATACGTTACAGATATGTTACCGTTAATAATTAATATGTAACACGAAATTAATATGTCGGTCCACATCCTTCCAATACGAATATAACGTTGCAAATACTCCTTTTACAGAAATGCTATGGCCCAATGGAACCTTGCTTAGATTTTACCACTATTCGAGTTACACCACTCGTATTTCAACTTAACATTCCACATTAGTTCATCTCATTACTATCATTTAGCGCAATGCATAAACATTTCACGCTAAAATGGAAACTCCCAAATGTCATAGTTAACGCAACGGTTTGTTTGAAGAGAGTAGGTGTTGTTTACGTAATAAATATTAGCGAAACTCTTACTTTTTTTACTATACATGTGTGGCAAGATGGTGCTTCTTTCCGAATTATGCAACCGGGGTCACGCAGGCCCGCGTTGCGTCACCGACGCCCACGATACGGAGAAAACACGACTTTCTACCAAATCTAGACACCTGTTTCTTTAACTTGTTAATGGACGTGACGATACGATAAAAGACCTTGACGTTTCCGAACGTCCAGTTACGAAATGTGTACTCTCTCTCTTTGTTCGACTTACGTGTGTTCGAAATTCAAAATGATCGTCTTTCTTTTACGATGTAAGCATTGTTTGTGGTGTCGAGCGAAGTGAATGTACTGCATCCGATATGCATGTGTGCGAGCGTGGGAAATAAGAAACATTGAGTTAGTTTATCGGAGTTTTTTTATGCAAAAGAATTTATAATACAACTAAAATTACACATTAAAATTACTATTTACATAAATACATTTAGGCACCGTAATTTTTTTCTCTACTTAAAATTAAGTTCGTCGTCGGCGAAACAGGTATCACAAGTTAGCACGCTCCGTGCGGTTTAGTAGGGGCCCGACTGGCCGGGGGGGCCGTACGAGGTGCTGACGCCGGACGAGCCGTGCCCGCCGCCGATGCTGCCGCCCCCGATGCTGCCGCCGCCGATGCTGCCGCCGGAGATGCCGTGTCCGCCGCCGATGATGCCGCCGAGGCTGCCGCCGCCGATACTGCCGCCGGACAGACCGCCGCCAATGCTACCGCCAGCCAGACCGCCGCCGATTCCACCTCCGATAGCACCGCCTCCAATACCACCGCCGATACCGCCACCTTCCTTCTGGGTCTTGTACTTGATGAAGTAAACTTCGGGCTTGGAGGGCTGAGTGGGGGCGGCGGTGGGGATGGTGATGTCGGGCTGTTCGTCGGGCTTCTTGACCAGCACGTACACGAGAGTCTTCTCCTCGTTCTGCGCCTGAGCGGGGATGATGGGCGCGACGGGCGCGGGCGGCGCCGGGGCCTTAATGAAGATGATCTTGTAGTGCTTCTGGGGAATGGACCCGCCGCTGATCACCTGAGGGCGCTGCTCTTCGGGTTCCGGGGGAGGGACGTGCACGTAGATGTGCTTCTGGACGATCGCGCCGCCGCCGAAGCCACCGCCCGCGCCGCCGCCGAATCCGCCGCCGAAGCCGCCGCCCGCGCCGCCGCCGAATCCGCCGCCGGACGAGAACCCGCCGCCGGACGAGAAGCTGCCGCCGCCGGACGAGAATCCGCCGCCGAGGCCGCCGCCGCCGATGCCGAAGCTGCTGGAGCTCAGGCCGCCGGACGAGAAGCCGCCATGTCCGCCGCCGGACGAGAAGCCGCCTCCGTGGCCACCGCCGAGGCCTCCGAGTCCTCCGTGGCCACCGCCGAGGCCACCGCCGGGCGCGTTATAGCTGTATCCCGCTTCGGGTCTCGCGGAGCCGAGAGCCGCCACAGCAGCTAATACCTAAACAACAAATGCTCATTACCATACAATCGTTAATTATTCCTAGCTCTCAACGCATCCGTCTCGCTTCCGCGCTAATATTTGTGTTCAGTTGAAGAAATCCAAAAATTTTCTCTGAAATAAATATTGTACTGCATGAAGAAGTTTTAAACTAAAGTCATGCTTATTTTAATAACAAATTCCAATTTGTTACGAAAAAAATTACCGAAATTAATAAATGAAAAACTAAATCCCGGGTAAAATCGAAATAAAAGACACCGCGATGATGCGATCCCGAGTTAACTTTTTACGGCACAAAATGTTGTTTACAACTGAACTTAGACTTCGGGCTCGTAGCGCAGTAGAGCGGCCGCGGCACTGACTCACAATCCCATAAGGAAGCGCGACTCCTGCGCCGCATGGGTCACACGGGTCACAGAACACTTTCACTGAACACGGATACCTACCAAGAACGCTTTCATGTTGTCTTGCGGAGGTCTCGTTGTTGTATGATGCTCTGTACCTCCGGCCGGTCGCTTTTATACAGGCGGGCGCTCGACGCCTCTCTCCCTGACTCTTCCTAAGATTCGGCCTTCGGCCACACGAGAATTATGATTTTAATGACACCCGTCCGGATTCATCTTCGGTGAAAACAATGTGGATCTCGCGATTGGACACTTTCACAGTTACGCCGGTTAATGATAATTATTGGCGTCAACCTTACCTTAGGTAATTGATTTATGAATAATATACAGAACACGTGTACACTTCGCGGTTTCATAATTACAGTTGAGGTGCCAACCACGGCTGTTTGATGGCAAATTAGTTTATTAAATGCTTGCATGTCAGGTACTAAATATGCATACAATATAAAATAATAGATATTTTTATTGCACCCAGTCGGAAAAAACATGGACATAACACAAACGTTTGTCGCGACCAGGAATCGAACATACGACCTCCGGTTTCACGGTCTCTTACCACTCCCTAAGCCAAGAGGATTTGCCTCTTGTAAATGAAGTCGCCGTAAATTCTCATTGATCCCAATCGGAGATGCGATGTTGTATAAATAGATAACTTATCGAATCGTAGATTAGTTTTTATGGAACGTCCAATTTGCGTCCAGCTGGTCTGAGCATTACTGGTCATTAAAGCCTCGGTCGTGATGGGATCGTCTGGACGGACCCACTATCTCTTCCTTATATGTTTTTGAAATGGTTTTTGTGTAACTCACTGTTACTTTCCACGAGTTCGGTGCACTTAGCCGTCGGAGATGTCGGGTATTATTACTAATACAAAATTGTTGTAATTCGTTCCGTATACCTACAATACGTCTTCTCCTAGTGCAGTATATTTATGGGGTGTGGGAAAGACATGGTATAAGGTGATTATTTGCCAATAAATCGCTAAGACCCTTGACTTTTCCGTATTAAGACACACTCGTATAGAACAAACTATAAAATGCCCAGTCTAATGAATGCATCATGTAACATCACCTTAAATTCCACCACGTTGGTAAGTAAGCGTTTATATTTTTACTTATCACTTACATATGTACATAACATTATGTAATAATTGATTTCATTTATCACATTTTCGACGCTGAATATTTAGTTCAATGGATTTCCATTACCTATTTTATTTCAATAGTTAGATTGCTATATTCAATTAAATAATACTAGTATTCCGGAGTTACGGGTAAAATAGTTTTAAGTTTTTTTAATTATTAGGTTGTATAATAATAACTTATTATTTCGAAATTACGCTAATCTAAAGGACGCAAATAAGATTTTATTAAATTAAAAGCTGTGTAAAGAAATTTACAAACTGCTTATCCTATAAACATGTACATATTAAATAAAATAACCCATTTATCAAACTAAGAAGTCATTTATTATAATAGTTTGTCAATTTTCTATCGATGAATGTAGAAATAAATGATGAGAAGGATACTTTTCTGTCTTTCCAAATATGTATTAGTATGTACAATAAGATACGGAAAACCTAAAACAATAAGTTTAACAATGGCGACAGAAAGGCTTTTCAAGACAATGTCATTCAGTTTGTCTCATAATTGAATTAAAACTTGAGTTTGCCGTCGTCAATACCTCGAAAGCATGTAACAAAATTACGTATTAGAACTTATTGCGACTATTTTAAGGTAAATAAACAGTGAAAGGGAATAAAGATGATTAAAAATGTATTAATCATTGACATTTAATCTGCACAATAACGTTTATCAATCAAAATGAATGCGGATTAGTAACAATGGGTGGACAACCCTTAAATACTTGTAAGTGACTATTTTGAGGAAGAAGGCCAGTCATTAAAGGTGGCAGTCAGTAAAGGTATCGCCACATCTTATTTATATGCTAATAGGATGTGAAAACTGATAAAGCAAGTACCTATGTACCTGCGTTAGGTTTGACTGCGATCTTTACTGCTGAGAAGCTTAGACCTGCCCTAGAACGGACCTCAGCAGCCTACAAAATGCCTGGTATTTTCATTATAATTTTATTCTTATGTTATTATTACATTATATATTATAACATTATATATTATAACATAAATGTTCACTGTTGCGTACTGTTGTACAATTTTAATTTCTCATTTGTAACACAATTATCTTTATATTAAGATAAATAAAGAAAACTTTAAATAATGAAACGAATTAGCATTGATAATATCGTTGTATATTAATTATATTACATGGTGAATTTATGAGTTAATGGCGAACCACACTCACGCATTAAATATTAATATTAACAGAACAGATATATACATACATATACGAGTAAGAGGCATTTAACAAGAGATTCATTTAACAAGCGCTTAATACTCTAAATGGCTTTAGTATTGATTAATATCGACTAATTAGTCAGTCTTAAAATGTAGAACCACTCCAAATGTAGGTATTTAGGATTAATATTTGTTATGTTACATTGTCTTTTTGAACCAATAGCTTAACGTGGTATAGAATAGATTTAGAATTATAAAGGGTATATTAAGTACAATGTTTCGTATGTAGGTACGGGACTGGCTTATTTTGCTGGTATGTATAACAAAATGTAATACCAAATTTTTACAATCGTTTATACTAAAAGTTAAAAATGTTTCTGAATCGCAATTTAAAAAGAAATCTTCGAGACGAAAATCGAAGTTTTCAAACCAGCGTGATTACGTAGCGGTAATGTGAATAATCTGCGTCACAAATCCACGAATATACTCGTATATTTACGAAGCCAAATAAAACCATTAGTACGAATTCATAAATTTCTAAGTCAAGAAAGAATTTTATGTATACTCATTTTGTTATTTTACAGCATCCAAAAAATTCTGTACGTTAGTAAATGATGAAATCGAGTACCAGGAAAATTGATTTCATCGTTAAAATTATGACAGTTTATATCGACATGTAAAAAAGTCATTGGTATAGGTAATAAACTTGTGTGGAACAGTGATGGCTTAGTGCTTAAGATTTCAGATTTCCTCGACAAATGATTCGCAATTCGAGTTCTGGAATACACAAATAACATGAAAAAATTCTATGCATTATAAAGTTTGATTATCACCCGCTATAATGGCGAAAGACCATATCCGTATATCTTTCTGTATCTTTTTATAATGTACGATAAAGAATATTTGTATTGTATTGTAAAGTCTGCTAACCTGTCTTTATGGCAAACATCTAAATCATTCTTCCTTATTTATTTACATCTAACTATCATTACTAATGAGCAAATTATTTCACAAGTTCATGGTTGGGCCTTTTCTCCACTCCATATCTACTGTATGATGAAATGTTATACTCGTAATGTATGTACATTAAATACCGAGCGTTTACGAACATTAGCGTAGATTGACAGAAGCGTGAGTGTGTAGACGGCCCAGTACCAATAGTGGGGTGACGTAATGTATTGAGGAAAAGTTAGTTGTAAAGTGAAAAGGTATTGAGTTAACTCGACGGTTCAGTAGCATCGCAGATGTTATCCGGGCGACATTGATGGTCTACCCTGATCAGATATCGACGTGCTTTGGGTTTGGAATTCAATCTACACTTATAATAAATCTGTACAGAGGTCAATTGTGTCTGTCTGTATAACCGTTATAGAAACAAAAACTACTCGACGGATTTTAATGAAACTAGGTACAATTATTTTTCATACTCCTGAGCTGGTTATAGTATACTTTTCATCACGCTACAATCAATAGGAGC
>DWGJ01001670.1:0-18713 GCA_018246895.1 Aspitha aspitha aspitha
TTGCTGCTCCACTCCTATTAGTCATAGCGTGATGTTATATAGCCTATAGCCTTCCTCAATAAACGGACTATTCAACATTAAAATAAAGTTTCAATTCGAACCAGTAGTTCCTGAGATTAGCGCGTTCAACTAATCAAACTCTTCTGCTTTATAATATTAGTATAGATAAAAGGAGAAAATTAAGACGTTAAATATCATTCGAAACCTGAAATATTGGATATCCGACTAGAGTTTCGAATAGGAGAAATTTTCATGCGCCTCAACATGCTTTATAGTAATGTTTTGATGTCCCAAAGCTTACTCGTCGACCAAGTTCTCAATATCGTGGTGAATTTATTCAGCACGCTCCGTTGATGACGTAATTATTTCGAGTTCAAATTTCACAAGTCGCGAAGTGGAAACGTATAATACAATTGTGACAACGGAAAGCCCGCGGCGATGTATTAATTTTAATTACCGTGTTCGTACCCTATGTGTTATTAGGATTATTATTAACGGATCGTTTCGGGTTTTATTCATCGTTAAACCATAAATTAGGTTACGTTTTTAATATTATAAAATTCGTTTCGTTTAACGTTTAATAATATATTAAGTTACGATTTTTTATAATTTAAGTACGTATTTAAATACGCATTCGCATTACGTACACGAGATTTTTTATAATTTGATTTAACTATAAATTCATAGAAATATACGTGATACTTGTATGTACGAGTATATTTAATGTAGATGTTCGTTCAGTCTAATGTCCATATACTGCAGAGAGCATTTTAGTATGATCATTTGCAAATTTTGTTAAAAAAGAAACAAATATGTATATATAATCTCTATATACGGAGACTCTTAGTGTTTCCAAAGGGCTATTATAATGACGGGCCTGTTTCAAGGAAGGGTCGGCGTTGTTCAAAGTCGGTTACATATTACGCAAATCCTCTAATATTTTGTCTTATGTAACGATAACTACTAACCATCAAGTGTGTAGACCGTTTATTTCTTACATAGTTTAATCAATTAACATTGTTTAGATAATTCCTGTTGAATGCTAATTTTTACGGGTTATAGATTATATTTAGTTCCAATGTATAAACTCATCTTTATATTTCTAAATTCAAAGTCAATTAGTTACGTGTCTGGATGTAGTGTTGTATGGTAAATATGTATTTAGAAATGTACACAAGTTTCATTACAGCTAATTGTCACCAAGATACCGTCGGATGTTTCGAGGTATTATAAATTCTTGTATTGCATTGTAATGTTTTGTATTGCAAGGTTCAATATTTGTAGCGTAGGTATTATGCGGCACAATATCCGAAGGCGTAAAGCCTTAAAGGTTATAGTTCAAGCGCGAAATAAATGACTCCGTCTACGTCATCCAGGCTATTGAAATTAGAACTATTGAAATGATGTTGTTTTGTCCTTCACAAATGAAATATTTTTTCAGTAGTGCATAATATCTTACATATTATTATTATTATTCCATCACGGCAGATTCTTAGAGGGGTAGACAGAGTGACACTGAGTGACAAATTGTTGAAAACTGCAGTTCCCTGACTATCAAACGTGTTAGGACTTTTATACAGACAAATTATAATGTCAGAGACAAAGACACAAAATTTTTATTTGTTCAAATAAGGTTACATTTAAAAATTTTACTGAATTAATAGATCGATGCATATTTTGCGTCTAAGATATAATTAAAATTATTTAATAATTAGAATATAATTAAATATTAAATAGAAAATATCAACACAAAACCGCCACATTATATCTTATTAATTTTGCTTTCCTTAAATGCTCACATATTTTGTTTATTCTTTCGGGCTATTTATAGCTTTAAAAAATTCTAGAGAATAGCCATCAAAATACGTACTGCATTTGTTTTTGGATAATCCTTACCTACCAAGGAGGGTGGTGCGATCAGATATTTCCGGCACGTATTTATTAGGCTGGCAGAAGGGAGAATCTACCGCGATTTGTTCGAGATCCACCCTCCCAAATCTAATATATACTAGTAAAATGCCACCGTTATTTATAAGATTCATCCGTAATACAACCAAAGTAACTTAAAGGTATTGGTTGAGCGTAAAGCGAACCGTAAATTAAGCAGGACGTTATTTACGATGCGCATGCGATTCTCACAACGAGTACAAAGGTCTAACGGTCTTATTAGCGCTCCAACCTTATCTGACATATAAAAGAGATTGCATTCTATTTGAGAAATATTTATATGTTTCACACTGGGAAAAGTGAGAGGAAAATGTCTTGCGAAATAACATCTCGCTGGTCTGATTAAAACTAAATAATCACATGTCTCCACCCACCCATTTTATACGTCAGGCCGAGAGCAGATAAATACGGAGTTGATATTCAGGAAGATTCTGAGGCTTACTACGCTAACCGATATCTTGAATAATTAAGGATTGAGATCTAGTCGAACAATAGATATCCCTTCAGTAATAAGGTACCTACTGAAATGGGTAGTATTATACTTATAAAATATTTAATAAAACATTCTAATAAAATGAAGCAATAATAATTATTTTATCTTCCAATGAAAGTCCCTTTGAAATCGTTTAAGTAGTTCCAAAGATAACCCCAGACGCAGATAGACAACCAGAACAATTTTAAAAACATTATTTATGTCTTTGTGTCATATACATAAATAACATCAATTCACACACTTCCTACATTACATTCTTTATAAAACTATGTATTAAAGTTAATTGCAATCAAACGGTTTTTAATGAACGTAGGACCTAATTTACGTCACATTGTTGAGTTCGTGCTTTAAGATCTTTAGGAGGCCTCGAGCACTCCCCGCCACGCTGCTCCATTGCGGATAGAGGAAATCGGATGTCATGAGGTTTAAAGATAACAATCGGGACTTAAAGCTTAAAGTATCCTTCATAGTAAGCAAATACTCATAGAAATACAAGCAATGATCATTTCCGTGCCAATCGGGTCTTGCGTTGCTTAATTTAGAGGGTGCTTCCAGGTGCAACTGCATCAAGTCTATTATTGGTTCCAGATATGGTTAGTTTACATATTTCTGAAGATTACACTGGAGCAAAATGGCGGACTGTATTGAAATCCTCGTTCGGTTTCCAGCGCAGTTATTGCTGCGGTATACATAAATTCCGGACCGTATTGGGAGCAAGATTAAATTAGAAGTAGAGAAATGAAAGTACCATGTCTACCCAACATATATTTCGTAGAAAATGTCGCCCAGAAAAGCGAAACTAGTTAGAAATCTATCGAGCATCTCAAACTTACTTCATGTACAATAGATATTATGTACATTATTAAAGTTTAGAGAGATACATTATGTTCATGCAAATGGGACAAGCTATCATCAAACCTTTATGTACTATAAAAAATCATGCTTCTGTTTGACAATAAAGGAACGCAATCTCAACTATTACACCCCTCGTATACTTCGTAAATAACAATAAAGAATCTGTTCAAACTCTAAATGCTTAGTAAAGCGAAGTATGCATCTACATATGTACATATGCATCTATATATGCATAAAGATACTTTCACATCGTTCTATGTTTAGGAAAGGCCTATGTACGTCAAATACTGCGGGTTTATAGTACCAGCCTCCAATATATTATTTAAACGCTGAACTTCTTGATTTCTCGTAAGGGGCGTACGGATAGCGTATATTTCACGGCGTTTAAATATGCACCAATTGCCCCGTTCGTCCCAACAGACGTGGAAAGGTCAGGTGTAAAGTTTTATATTGGATTTAGTCAATCTTACTATCTTCGGTCTGTAGCCACGGTCTGAGTATTGATTGTGACCGTGACCGACAACTTTTGGAATTACCTTTTTGTCAGTAAATGAGAGCGTGTTCGTGTATTGCCTACATACAAACCATTTTTTCTAAGAATTATTAAAAAATGGTACCAAACAATTAATAAATTCATAAGAAATAAATTAAATGTTTTTTTACCTGAATTATTATTTCACGGTTGGCCACGAATCTTCTCTGATAGTGAGAAGTTTCTGACCATAGACTAAGACGATGCGCAAGTGCCGATTGGAAGACTTCACATCCTTATTATTATGTTATAACATAAGATGAGCAAGTTTCTTTACCATGTTTCCCGTTATTGATTTTGATGAATTTGAATTCTGACCCCGGAATGGTAGGCTGAAGTTCAAGCACTAGCTATCACTAGCTTTTGAACTGAATGTATTTAACTTAATCCTGCAGTTAAATTAAGCTCTGAACGTAGCGAAGAGAAGAGAGCAGAGCAATTAAAATACTTCGAGTCGGTCAAAGTTATTATTTCAGTAAATATTACTGGTTTCGTCAATTTCACTGCGAAGTTAAAATATTGCAGCTTCGGGAAAATAAATACTCTAAGATGATTTCTTTCGCAAAGATAAATAATTTTATATTCGCTGATGACCTGTGTGCTGTACTTATACAACCTTGCATTAAATTAGTGTGCGTTGATATTATCGCCCCCAGCTGTTTAGTTTATGACGTAAATTGCAATTAATTTTAACGGCGTTACAACTAAAATTGTACTGACCTGATTCTGTCAATGGGTATGAAGGAAAGCGTTAACGGATTCCAAATCACTTTAGTTTCCATACAAAAGTCGTTGACCTGCTAAACTGGTTACTGAGTCCCTTTTAAGAGAAAAAAAACTTTTGTTTGTTTATTTCCTACCTTCTTATACGCGGCCGCAGGTGTACTCGACGTTGTTTCTCTAGTGATATAGAAACCTTTTCGAGTTGTGCCTTTCAGGGGAACCTCTTTTCAAGCTCTCACCCTTCAGCCAGTGGTACGGGTATTGTAAAAACCGGTAGGACTTGAGCAAACTAGGCTAATAAAGCAGCTATTATTCATAACGGTATGCCAAATATGAATATAACAGTTTCAACGTATCTGCTGAATCCTATGCTGCGGGTTTAAAGATTTAAAGATTTATTGAACATTAACAGAATGTTATGTGAAAAATAACTAGGCCGATATAGTCAAAGGTACGTTAGGTATATATGTATGTAGATACATACTAGTTACATATATATCGTTCAATTATGCATTTCTAACATTTTAATACGTAGGTAATGTATCTTCGGTAATGTAGACATTATCCTCTTGTATTATTGGTCACTGTATACTTTTAAACATTCGATTATTATTCATCGCTTTTGAAATACTATACTGTACTCTAGAAATATGTTAACAAAGTAAATAATAACAAATTTGAAAAAAGCAAAGGTTACCATTTGTTGTAATTTTCAAACAATACAAAATTAAGGAAAACAATAACTGGAAATTATTGATGGAAGGTTCGGATTAAATCTTTTTTGTTCTTCGGCCTTGTTTTGTCGGAAGGCAGGAAAAGGGCAGGGGTCGCAAATACGGTATTGTGGTGTTTGTACAAGTGACTCCACTTAATTTCCATTTGGATTCTTTGGTTTCTTTTAAGATTCAAATTATACGGCGCTTGTAATGTCTCGGAGCGGTTAAAATGTAATATTACGATTAAATATGGAGAAGCAATAAACTTACCAGGCGGTACGATCTCAGTGGTGACCGCGAATATAGGAAAGAGCCTTATTAATGTACAAGAAACAATAAAACAATGAATTCAAATAACATTACACAGCATATACCTTACAACTACGTACATGAATGAAAATATCCAGGAAATGTAATAGTAGCATAAATTCTGTTCTATTTCTGTGATAAAACTTTGTCACATATGGGACTGGAGTCAGTATAAGCCTTAGCCGATGCGGCGACCGCAGCGCTGATTTTCAGTCTTCAGATTTAGCACCACTTCTATTATTCTTCTTATGTTTTGAGGATTTATTCTTTGCCAGTTATTTGAGCGCGAGTTTTAAATCTGGACTTTATCTATTTCAGTGGCATAAATACATACATTTATTGCTAAAATAATAACGACGAGTTCATTTGTGTGCAATTCATGATCCTGAATAATCAACACGAAGCTTAGCTCTTAGGCTGCTTGTTGATCAAGTAATTTACTGTTACTAAGATCAAAGCACATCGAACACCTTTTCAAATATGTAGGACTTCGTAATGGTGATGAATTCAGTTGACAATGTCTTCGAGCATGACTCAGCCCGATTGATCCTTTGGGATTACCGTGGAGATTGGATGTAGGTAATGTTTACTTTGAGGCAGCTCGTTATATGTTCGTCTAGCTAGAGATTGACTTCAGTGCCATACACGTAATACAAATACATCTTTGGTAACCAAATGATTTTCTTTCACATCTGACGGATGTTAATGTGCTTTGTTTGTATAGAAAAATAGTAAACTTATAAACGAATAAACTGTCTTGTCATGTCATTATCTATCTTTAAAGTAGTGATAATGAGGAGGAAATGACATCATAATCTAGAGACGAAAATTAATGTATTGCAATTTACAATCCGATTATCCTACATACATACTCGTACATATTTATGTTGCATTCTTTTTTGTTAATTAAGTTTTTGCTGAAAAGATAAAACAACCAAAAAGGTAGGATACCTACCTTTGTTGAATAAATGCGACAAAAATCTTTAATATTACGAGTAGAAAATAAATACATACGTACTTATAAACGGACATAAAGAACACATTGACCACGTACTTTGTTTTCAAAAATTGGCTAGTTTACGTAACAACGTCTCCGAAAGCTTGTTCAGTATATAATCCGGGTGCTCGCAACTTTTATAATTGATTTAAGCCGGACACACCGATAAACAAGCATCTGAAGTTGGTAATGCGACTTGTTAAACTAATTCTTTGAGACCCCGAACGCCCCCTCGGCGCCCGCTAAAACTTTATTCTCTATTTCTTGTTTTTATTTATTTTTAATAATGATAACAGCAATAATATATTTCTGTTAACACTACCTATATTCTTCATGTACGTATTATGCCGTTTTACAATGAAGTAAATCATATCGTACATCTTATATACACAAATACAAGTTCAAATATTAGTATATACTTACGTATGTACAATATTAAATATAAATACAAAACTTTTATTCATTGTTATTTGTTATTTAGAATATCATGTTAGCATATTCAATGTGTAGTGAAATAACATGTAATAATGATGATTATAGTTAGATAAAAAAAGTTCTAGTCTAAATGAATACATTTCCGAAATTGAGAAGAATTGGTTGATTGAAGTGGTATTGATTACCGTTTTCCTGTTCCGATTCCGGTTAACGAGATTATATTTGTCGATGACGCACTGACTTTTGTGTTTTGTGGTTGCAGATAAATACGCTTCACAGAGCTTATCAATACTGAATGCCATCAAATGTCGAATGTATTATCGCTATTGAAAACCACCTCTATACACTCGTGCTTACCGACTGATTAACATGCCAATCTGGAAACATTCGCGATTGCCGAATACATAATCACATGTACACAATACATGTAACAACAATTAATTTGTCACTATCGTTCGAGTGCGACATAGCGAACAAAGAGGTGTCGACAAATATTTCCTGCAACGTTATATTTGTGTATGTAGAGTAGTGCCTGTATACGACAAAAAAACGGAAATGATAGCCGACCGAACGACACCGGCGTCCGGCCCCCGACCAAGCTATTTCTATACATAATTAATTCTACCCTTACGCCACGGCTGGTGTTATTTATAACTAGCGATTACTAACGCCTTCATTCGTTGCATAAATGTTGTTGCATAAACAGAAGCTTGTTTAATTATGTGATTGATTGTCTCTATTTTGGATTTTATGTCAATTAGTCCTGAAAAGCTTACCATCTGCGAATTAAAATGCCTTCAAAATGAATGCAGCCATTTATGTAACAGACAGATAGTGAAAAATAAAAATACAGCGTGTTTGAGATAGCTGTCTGGACAACTCGAGGTCCCTCTCTCGCCGCGCTTAACTCCGGAAGCCTCCTTTTAGTTGCCTCTTATGACAAGGAGATACCGTAGCTGAATTCTGGTCCGAGTTATAGGGAAGTCTATTTTTACCTACCGCACAAATAATAGGAATACGTCTATATTTAGAAAGTAAAGACCGATTTTATAATTCGGTACAAGTTTATATCTTTTTATGTATAGAAGGCAGTCATGTTGGCAATACAATAATAATGGCCAGTGTACTCTGTAGTGCTATAAATGAATTAATAATTAATTACACGAAATAATACGCCATCATGACAAACTTCAACTATTCTTCACTTCGCCTATTCTTTCTACTATAAAAGTCAGACATATAATATTATGTACATACGTCAAAAGTACAAATAGACGCTGCTCAGATGAGCGGTAACTCTACACAGTGGTGCCAACTTTGAAAACAAAACATACGATGGTACATTCTGAATACTTTTTGAACAGAGCAGTATGAAGAATGCAAATTTCGTTTATTCGTTCCTTCATTCTCCATGCATATAAAACATATGGTATTTCAGTATACAACAAAAGTCCCGTAAAATATATTCGGATTCTATTTACGATCAGTTCACTTCTCTTTATGGGCAATATCCTTCTATAAAAGAGAAGTAAAATCTAAACGATTTATTTAACGTGTCTATTTTATGTCATTATAATTGAGCATGAAATTTTACATAATACCAGTAGCATGTTCGTTTGTTTGGAAATGTAATCAATTCTCATACGATCCTTCATTTATTAATATACTGTTTCAGTCTTTGTTTTAACTAAATTCTTAGTAACCTTACTTCTGTCCAGGTTAAGTACCAAACTCCGTACATACGTGCCAGTATGTAACTTTCGCAAATTATAATATTAATTTATCCATAAACTGATCTTAAATGATGTTGTTTTAAAATGAAACCTAAGTATTTTTGGTGATTTTAACAATAATCAAAAACTTATACCGTCCTTACAATGGCGTTCGTTTGAGAACTGCACGATTTGATACCAGTATTTATTATTATTTCTCTGTTTCTATACAGTAAGTATAAAGAAAGATGGACATTAAACAGTTGAACAGGGGCACTAGTTGTTTGTGGAAACATCATTCGGTGAACCAAATGTATTCAGTACATTTACAAAATGGAATAAACAAACTATACGGATGGAAATAAGATAGCAGAAATTAATATATACAAATTGAAAAGATAGATGGATGAATGAACTTGAATCTTTGAGATGTTTTAATACGGAAATAGTTTCGGATTTTTTATGTTTGGCAGGTTTTATATGCCCGATGACGCCCGTTTTGTAGCGTAAAGTTCTATGTGTCCCATTAGCCACTGATGTCGACGACTGTACGCTTTTCACGATCATCTTTACCTCGAACGTCGAAACTTGGGAAGGAGCTTGCTTTAGATCTTCATTGCACTTCGATACGGGGTTATTGAAGAATACACACTTTTTCAAGTTTTTGGAAGTCAGTGACGTAGTTCGCTACTCTCGTGTTTGGCGTTTTAATCAAAATTTACAGCGCCAACAAAACTGTTTATATCACTACATCTAACCACATTTCGTAGATAATATTTATCGAGTCAAATCTAAAGCTTCGTTCTTTGTAACCGAGCAACGGTTTAGCGGTAAAACTGACAACAATCAGCTAGTACGTCAATACTCATGTGGTTGTTAATAATTAATTGATAAATTTTAAAATTGACCAGCTATAACAGTCATTAGCATTCATACATCAAAGCGCTTATACTACATCGCTACATCAATATCGATATATAGGTAATGCTAACCAATGATCGACATCTTTAATTTTAGTGCAAACGATTAAAAAATCTTAAAATGTACCCATATTTTTGAATATGTGAAGGAATTTGAGAATAAATTATAAAATCTACAAAACCTTTAATCATAACAGTCTTATACTTTAATACTTTAACAGTACCGATAAAACTGAAAAGGAAGATTCAACATTAAACAGAAAATCTGATTCATAAAATTCACATAGTTCCACGTTTCACGCATTGAAAGTAGGGAATTATATGAAATAGTAAAAGCCATGGATTTAGAGCGTGTAGGTATTTAAAGTTCTGCCCTCGTTACATAGAGGCGGTTTACTAAGATCGCTGCAGGTGTAAAGCAGGCAACATCGGCGAGCATTCATTTCAATCGACGTGCGAAACTGACCTCGTTGATCTTCTGCGACCTAAAATCTTTTTGGTACATAAAATACATTTACTTTTTACATAAAAATCTCGCAGTCGCAGTCACAAAGATATATTTAGTCACAGATACATAAGTACAGATACTTTTAATTGCGGTTTATATTTTAATGAAGGCTATAATTTCTGAACTAATTCAATTTGAAACTCGCGGTTTTCTGCCGTTTGTGGCAAATAAATGACAGACGCTGTTTTCATGCTCTCCATATGTTAAGTTTTGCGAATTTTAATTTTTTTGTTTGTTCAGTTGATTATTTTTTAGAAAACAATACATTATTTAACCGCAAATTGTTTGGGCCTCCTTTTATTAGTACTGTGCGATTTTAAAATGCTTGTTATACACAATACATTTCATAGCAGTGTCGTCACTGCTGTTGTTTTAGTGGTTAAGAAATGTGCCTCCGATATGAGTGTTTTGGGTTGGGATTCTAAGCACGCACTCCCAACTTTACGAAGTTCTGTGCGTTTAAATTAAATGCCACTCACTGTTACTTCGGAGGAAAACATTGTGCACAAATCTGCTTCCTTGCGAGCTCACCATGCTTTTTTTATATATTTAGCCGTGACAATAATATCTAATATAGAAAAATCTCGTGTCACAGTGTTTGTGGCCGAGCACTTCCGAAACGGCTTGACCGATTTTTATGAAATTCCTTGTGTATATTTGGTAGTTTTGAGAATAGGTTGTAGGCTATTTTTATATCCTTAAATAATAAGGGTGTCTCTACTCTGAATTTTTCTTTGACAGTTAATCTAAAAATACCTGTAACCCCAAATTTAAAAAGAAAAGCTTTAATTTAAATTTAAAGCATTCAATTACACTAACAATACATTTGTAATTTTTGATTTAACAATGGAAAATATTAATTTTGCCGTTTGTCGAGTCAGCGAGTTGACAATAAAATGTTGTTAGCATACGAAACATCGATGCAGCCGTTTATGTACATGTAATAACATGTTATTTTTTAACTTAGCTCGAATACAGAAAAACTAATTTAATTAAACTAAGTTAATTTGAAATATACGCTTTGGTAAGTGTTGGCAAGTATGCTAATTATATAGTTGATCCCGTTTAAGTATTTTAACCTTTGTTTATGTTACTTTATTAAGGGTAAGTTTGTTTATGTTACTTTATTAAGGGTAAGTTTAACGATTCTTTTATTTCTCACTGATATTTAATATTTAAACTTCAACAACTACGGGTTCTGTGTTATAATGTAGAAGAAATATATTGTAGTCATTGAATACAAATTGTGTATATCGAATCTGTATCAATATTCAAAGGTTCCCAGTTGATCGTATTTCATCTAATTGGAGTGTCGTCTGGTCAAGGATCTCCGAATGTAAAGATCCTCTCATTATTAGCTTTTGTTGGCTGTATTTCTATAGTAATAACCTCTTCAGCCAGAAAGAATTGAGAGTACGGTAATTTTTGTTTTTCTATACGTGTTATTCAAATCACTGGTAACTGTAAAGAAGTTTTAATGTCCTTATAAAAGTAAGTTCATATTTGCTATAAAGACTGCAATTGATTAGATAATAACCGTTCATCAATTGTCTGAAAGCAGAATCTCTTTGTGCTTACTATTGTAACATGATAGAAGTTTTTTGTGAGGAAAATATTTTGTGTATGAATGATTTGTACATTTGACGGGCCCGTTTTATGGTTAGAGACCGTGACTGCTAAACCGGAGGTGGTGGGTTCGAATCCACTTAGGACATACATTTGTTTGTTAAGCACATTGGTTTGTTCTGTGTCTTGTGGAAAAATATCTATAGGTATTACATGGGATGTATATATGTATATTTTAAAAAATCGCTGCGACCTACCTCCTAGGGTAATTTTGAGAGTAACATTTTTTGTTAAAACATGCTACGTGAAGCAACTACTACTAAAACTTAGCAATAATTCATTTATTTAGTTACGTATACCGAGGTATACTTCGAATAAAGTAAAACAGTACACGACTTTAATACTTATTTATAATATTTAATTAAATTTCATTTCACTAATTGGCTGCAAGTTTTTCTTACTAATGAGCACCGGCTCGCTACCAGCTTAAGAGTCCCTGAAATTTATTTGACGACTCGACGCCGGTGTGAACTGCGAAGATCGAGCTTTACCGCTAAACATTTGGTCGCCGTTTGTAAATCATTTCACTTACTTACAATTCGTCAAATCGATTGTTATCTTATAATAATAAATAACTAAGGGACAATTCCACACACGGCTGTCCGATCCCAAATTAGGCAATTTGATGCCTGTGATATAGTAACTGAACAGCCGATAAACATACGATAAGTACTATACTTATATAGATATTTTTATTACGCTCAGCCAAAGAACAAACAAATGTGCTCATCACACAAATGTTTGTCCTGGGTGGGAATCGAACCCACGACCTCCGTTTTTGCAGTCAGGGTACTCTGACCACTCGACGACGAGGCCAGTCAAATCAAAATGATTTCTAAATTACCTTTTAAGTCTAAAATAAGAAACATATTAGGTCCATTAGGTTAGGTCCTTTAGGTTAGGTCCTTTAGGTCCGTAGGTTAACTTTAATATGTTAATCTGTTATTTTGTTTGTTATAAAATAAATGTTGTCCCGATTATTATATAATTTAATGTTGCGGACAAAGTTACACTTTGCTAAATCAATTTTTTTTCTAATATTCTCTAAGGTATGTGCATTATGCCACGTCACCGTTGACTAGTGTGGGACATTGTGAAGTTTTCTTAGAATTCTTAATAGTCAAGCATTTGATTGCTACTCGTATTTCGCGTGAGTGCAAACGAAGATGAAGTCTATAATGTAAGAAATAATTCGCTTGCCTAAGAAATAATTCACTTTCGTTTTGAAGTGAAACCTGGTTTTACAGGGAAATATTGAAGAAATTGACAATGATGATAAAAGTTAAAAATGTTTGTGTATAAAACCACCTCTTTATCATTGATCAATGTATAATTCAAAGCCTGTCAATAATATTTCAGAAAGCAATCAGACTTTACAATACATTTTCTTTGTTTCGAAAAGTAAACAAAAACATATCGAACTCATTAACAAAAAAGCAGCTTAAAAATATGAGTCAGAAATATTAAAATTTTGTACAGATATTTTGGGAAAGTACATTTAAAAAGGTCGTAACAGAAAATTTCACGTTTTTATTACATCTCTGTCTACTTTATCTCCGAGTAGCAAGGCTTAGAACAAAAGAACAAAACAAATAAGGGTAAGTAGACATCGCTGTTCTCCTTTTTATAATTTTTTAAATAAAAAAAAATACGTAAAATATATCAATGTAACATTTTTTATCATTCATAGACCATCCACAGACAATTGATGCCGAGAATTGTATAAAACTACGAATCACAAATGAGTATTTTTATATGAATCCCGTTTAGTTCTGAAGGTAAAGGCGTCTCAAAGTACAATAGCCTTTGAGTGGCTACGCGAAACAAAGTATAGGGCGGAATGACCTCCGCCCCGCTAGTCCTATATAAATAATTCTTAGGTACTTTGTATAAACACTTGTTTTACTAACTGTGTCAATACGGAGTTGTGTGCCCAACTTAAATGTTGGCGTGTGAGCAGCCTAAAGATTAGAATAGGCAGGTGTTTTAAAGGTACTTCAATGTGACGGATCATTAACCACCATTGTTTACTGCTGGGCGGTTGGCCAACACTTAGTGAGGTTAATTCAGCAGTTGCTCTAGAAGACAGTTAACCTGCTTGTAAAGCCGGGGGTTATGGGTTCAGTTCACACCAAGAACAAATAATTATTTTTTTAAATTTCTGCGCCGTAAAAGACAAAATATGGATCTAATAATTCCGTTACACGTTAAATGTACCCATATTTGTCCAAATAAATGTCTTTGTTTTGCGTGTGAAAAATTAGCTTTGTTTTAAATAATTTGTTTAGAATAAAATTCGGCCCGTTTTATCAATCCATTGTTTTCATTCATATAGTCATAGTGGTTTTGTTTGATTTAATCAAGCATACTATCAATTTTTTGATACGCTATAAATGCAACTTAATAATACGATGGCAGATCCTTGCTACTCGTACATGTAAAACATACAAAATGTATTCATTCGTGTATTTATGAATGAAATAAAAACGGAATTTGTCGCAGTTGTATTAAAACGGAATGGCTTTGAGGACGAGCCAGCTTCCGCTTGAGCTTTACCGTATTCGAGTTAAATTTTTTAGTTGCAGGATTTTATCGGAAACTTTTATATGCGGGATTTCTGAACACAAAGCGGAATATGAAAATGCTGTTTTTTCACGCAACACTGAATGGAGACGTGGCGATTGGCGATATGATAATTTTAATTGGTTTATTTTAATAGTACTTAAAATAAAATGGTTCCTATTTCTATAATTATACCCCACTGAAAAACAAATTTTTGTTAAATTTGTTTTTGTTTATTTATTTACTATTTATTCTTAAACAAAGGAGCCGGTTATAGCATATTATCATTGTAAATGAGTCCACTGTTGCAAGTTGTAGCTTTAGCTTTAGTCCCAAGCATATAAAAATATTCACCAGAGCTTAATATTCCAAAAATCATTAACGAATAAATTATGATAACTTTCTTATATGTATTTATTATACACAATTATAATAGATAAAATCGGCTTTGTCATCGACACTTTTAAAATGATTAATATTTTATTACACGTACATATGTACATGTATGTTATATTCTCATTAAAGAAACTAATAAGTCCGCTTACTTCCACCCCATTCGCTACTCAAAGAGCATAATAATTAGTTTCATTCGGAAATGCTCTGCTTTTTAATGATGGCCATTGTTTATGTACGGTTAATGGACCTCTGTAGAGTACAGTGACTCGAGAAATCAAGCTATACCGGACCGGACTTTACTCGCCACTTAGGTGTCGTTACTGAAATTTAAGTACATGACAGTAAGACGATTAATTTGAGATTCCGTGACGAGTCTGCGCGT
Organism: Aspitha aspitha aspitha; assembly: GCA_018246895.1. Lineage (NCBI taxonomy): Eukaryota > Metazoa > Arthropoda > Insecta > Lepidoptera > Hesperiidae > Aspitha > Aspitha aspitha. Next base: position 15,114 of record DWGJ01001670.1, read on the forward strand.
ATATTTTTGTTAGCGTGTATTACAGCGCGAATTATAAAAGAAATAAAATATTTTGCAGCGTTAAAATCGCTTTATTAGGGCGATATTTCATCTGTGAAAATATTGGGTCGTTTTAACCCACTTGAGCGAAATTCAGACTGCATCGAGAGCGATGTTGCTTCGTGGCAAATAAATGGTTGGAGATTTTGGAAACCGATGTTTTTACGTTCAATAAATATCTTAATAAATACGTAAATTTAAGGCTATATTATGTAAAATAAGAGTAACTATACCAAGTATCAGAAATGTAGGTACATTCCAAATCCCAATCAAACAATTTAACTCAAATATTCGTTCATAAACCGGACACCCATATACGCCAACAAGTTTATACGTCCGGAAAAGTTCGCATTCGTAAAATACGAATGTGATCAATTTGATTGCCGCCACAAATACACGGGCTTTTGAATTTCGAATAAAAAATTTGTTTATTGAATTCCGGGTACATTATTTTAAATCTGTTAGCGAAAGTATGAAACAAAGCATACATTTTGTATTGGGTAAATCGTTCGTTGTATAAAAAGCTTTGGATTTTAGCTAATGGAATATGACAAATATTGTTGAAATTGTTGAAATATTACTGTGACATTGTGTTATTTTATTAACTTCACTTCGATAGATATTAAATTAATCTTTGACGCGACATCTTGACCTTTATGATTTATATTACGACATTGATTGATTCTGGTCTCACATAAAATTAGAAAATATAAAATAAAATTAAAAAATATTCCATTCAGTATTACAAGATTAATTGATATTTTAAATGGGAAAAAGCTAATTAGTAACAAAACGTTACGAATCGTGATATGATAAATTATTTTTATTTGTAATGAAAGAAATTACGTGCTAAACTATGCGTAATACAATTTGCAAGGAGATATTTCACAAAGCATTTTTATCCTGAACGTCGTAATAAATGGCGTTGACTTTACGTAAATATATGCGAAGAATTTCATCCGACTGAAAGGTACCTACGGTAGCCCTGACATATTTAAAAGTATTCGTGAGTCGCGCAGCTTTTACAATTTCGTGTTGACATATGACAAAGTGGAGCGTCTAGTTTTGATTCATGTTTTAATGTTCCGCATAATAGAGAAACTTAGAGATTAACCTCTTTTTTGTATAAAATTCTATGTCATACTAATTTTTTTTTTACAGCCAGACACAAACAATTATGTTCACAGACAAAGGGTTGTCTTGGTGGGAATCGAACCCACGACCTCCGGTAGTGCAGTAATGTTCTTTAAGCTAGACCAAGAGCCCAGTAAAATAATAGTCAAGAGCGAACGGCGAAGCAGCAATAAGGGTCAGGTAGTCGATGAAATAAAAAAAATGGCGGCATGAAAATGACCATGAAAGAAACTTTTTAAAATGTAACTAAAAATGATCAGTACATTCGGTCGTTACATTAAAAAACCATTACTCAATTCAGGCACTATTTACGGATCGTAAAATCGCGAGCCCGCACATTACCATCTTTTTATAGCGCGGTTAAATAAATGGATCATCAGGTCGAATTATTTTCGTTCTATTCACGGCTGGTATTAGATTTAGAATGAATTTGATAAATGCCTGGGCTGTCTGTTAGTTTTGAAAAATATTTTCTTAATATGGTCATCGAAGGTTGTGATAGAAATAGACGGGCGATAAACAGACATTTCAGTGTCTCATAATTATACAGTTATGCTATATATGTATGAATATGTACCTACATGCTTGCACATAGGCTAATGACTTCTGGTTTACCGCGTAATGAAAAAATTCTAGCATATAAATAAAATATTCAAATATCGAATGTTTTTTTTTTAAAACAATTTTATATATCTGTGGATTTAATTTTTTCCTTTTACAAATGGAGCACTTCAGACTAACCATAAACTAGAGGGTTTTAGTACCTTTGGTGTAAAATATTTATACTTCCTTGAAGCATATATGTAGGTAGGTATACACTAAATGATACTTTTTAACTTTCACGTATAACAATGTAACATTTTACATACAATATTTTTAATCATTTAAAATCAGATCAGCCATATTCTTCGTGTCTCTTGGGTTTGATATATTTTATATCATATTATTACAACACAGTAACATCTAACTGGTATTATCGTTTGCGTCAATGTTGCAAGCACAACATTGTGTTACATCGGATTTAATTGAGTCATAATATTTTTTAAACGTTATTCGATTTACAATCGACATTAAGTAATATATATAAATGGAGTTTCAATGTACATATTTTAGTATTATTTATTGAATTAAAGTAACTTGAAATGAAGGCTGATCTCAACCATTAACTATGTTAAACTAGGACATATAAATATACCTATGTTATTTCTCTGTTTATAACTATAATGTAGGTAAATATAATATTTACAACACATTTTACAATAATTTTTTATCTGTGGCAATGCTCTCATTTTAAGTTATGCCACTATCACTTTCAAGGACTATTTTCCGCTTTTCACTTCATTTTTTCCTGATAATGAAATATAAACGAGAAAATATTGTGGCCATATTTTTGATCGCTGTAATGAATTTTTAATTGAAATACTATGAATTATGTCAACGATGTTAACGAGCTTGGTAGATAGATACGCTTCGTAGAAAATGGCGACGTCTAGATAAAAAGATTAATAAGTTTAAATACGGTCTGTATTAAAGGGTTTCTCGAGGAAGAGAAGAATAAAGTTGTAGAACATTTTATTAGGTCTATATAAAACGCTGTGTTAAAAGTGTAATAAACTAAAACGATATTTTTATGTTATAGGGCAATTTTATCAAGTATACCATGATAATGGTAATTTTGCGTACTGTTAATAACTTTTTAAATGCTATACATACGAGTAAATTGCAGTTACAATTGCAGAAAAATAGCAAGTAAAGGATTAGCATAATGGGCTATGCTCATGACTCGTGGAAGTAATCAAGACCAATTAGGAAGCCAGATATTACAAGGGCTAAAGGCAGAACAAGTTCGTGGCCTTAAAAACCATTTACACAACTATTCCTCGTTTTAAATTTAGTTAAAAACAATGGCTAAAATAGGTAAGCAGTATAATATCCCTGGCGTCATTATAATTAAAAGCGTCAGAGGCAAGTGTTCAAGAGTGCGTCCATTTTAATCTGTCTGTTGGGACCGCTTTGGTAAAGAGGTGAAATTCAAGTTCTCTTTTTAAAAAAACCTTAGTCACTTTTCATGTGGTCGGACGGCCAAAACTGAATTCGGCGAGTTATAAGTGTTTAGGCTGGGCTAAAGATACCTTTTCTATTTGATTTAACTGATTTTTAATAACTATACTCAGAAAAATACCAACTGCTTGTTAACTCTTTTATTATTTGACATATGTACAATGACATTCAGAAACAAAAAAATATACTTTTTAATTATTTGAAAATGGAACTTATTCTCGATTGCCTTGTTTCTGAACATTTTGCTCAGTTTCGTGTTAGAAAAGCCCAAAGAAAAGAATGCATAACTAGTTCTCTTAGATTTCTATTATTCATCCTGTTAATATTAACAGTCGATTCAATTGTAAACGTTAATCTCTTTTGAAA
>DWGJ01001671.1:0-18709 GCA_018246895.1 Aspitha aspitha aspitha
TCCAGCACTACATCATCTACCACTACCCTTGCAGTAGTTCTCGACTCATTTCTTTCAAATACCATCACTTTGGTCTTGTTCACATTCAAATGTAAGCCTTTCTTCATGCAATCATCTTTCATAACTGTGACTAGTGCTTGCAGCTCAGATGGTGTAGGTGCAATTAATACGGCGTCATCCGCGTAAAGCAGACAGTTTATCACTAGGTCACCCATACACACTCCCACATTCATCGCTCGCAGCTTCTGAAGACATTTATCCAGATATATGATAAACATTATGATAATCTAATATTAATATTTCCTATGTGTAATTAAAAGTAAAAACTGTAAATCTTAGATCAGAATAAATACAATGAAATAAGTATATTTGTATCTTGAAGGCACAGTAACTACCCTGTGAAGTCATTCAAACACTTCGAGCGAACGACACGTGCATCCGTAAACACTTGCGATCTGATGAGCCGGTCCACTAATTACATACATACGTATGTATAAAGTAGGCGTAACCACGTTGGTCACGAACGCAGAACTTTACGTTAACCAGTCTATAAATACATACATGTACGCTCGTGTACCTATTTCATTACATTTATTGTTTATAGTATAAATTGTTTATAGAACGGTTCAGATACCAAAGAAATCCGTAATTGCAAATGTATGGAATATTAGTAGTTCCAGCCGGGTGCTCCTCGGTGCTTCGAAAACCTTATTGTTTCCGTTAGTGCTTGGAATCAATAGTCCTTAATACTCACTGTTATAGATCTATTCTCTTATTTTTTATGTCAATATTTTTTTTACTTAACGTAAAAGCAATAAATACATAATATGTCAAATTTTAAAAACTTATTATTAACTTGATATGTATGTGTGTATGTATGTTTGTCCGGGCGGGAACCTTGCGACTGAATTCTAGACCAGTTATCTTTAACCGATTCACCTAAAATTTGGTATACATGCTTGTTCTGAATGACAATGCATACTTAAACTATGTGACATCATTCTAATTCCAATATGGCGGATCATGCAAAATGGCGGACTTGTTATTTTTCTGCACTATCGCAGTGTGGGTATCAAATAAACGGGTTTGATGAGGAGAATACGAAAACTAATAGGTACATCGTTGAAAAGATTGGTTTGTAAAAGTTTTTTTAACATTAATTTATTTAATTCACTAATCAGTGTTTTCTTTGTGCATTGACTGTGTTTAATATTGCTCATATATGCGTGGTTACCTATTAAATAGATGTAAGGTAGGTACTATCAAGGCAAGTTAGAAATGATAATCAAATTATGTAAAGTAAATGGAAATCAATTTACGTTGCCGTGCGGCAACCTCCGACTGCTTTTGTGTCAACCCAAGTGCATAAAGCTTTACTAAAAGTTCAGTAACAAAAAGTTCTTATTTCCTTTAGGCATCGACGCGGTAATTGCGTTCACGTCAGCCTTTCTACTTAAAGCCAACGCAACTTCGGGTGAGTTAAGCATTACCTGGTGTACTTAACTTTACACTTTTAACCAGTGAAGAAGGAATTTTTCGAAAATAGTAATTATGTAATAGTAAAAAGAAGGTTTAACTTTTCTTCACTCAAACTACCGGAATAAATAATGTTTGCCTAGCCTGTTCAATTAAATAATAAAATTTTACCTTGCAAATGTACCTATATAAAAAATCATAACGTATCATCTAGTGTTATTTTAAATTGAACACCATAGTTTATTTTAAATAACTTTACCCATTTATCGGACTACTCCTGCTACAAGCAGCTGAAATCGATATGCGAGCATATCATGGATTTACATATGTACTAAAACTTGTTCCTTGCCGAAGCAGGCCACTGATGTAAAAATGACACCTAGAAACATCGAGACTCTATATTGGTCAGTGAGAAATGATTATATAACAAGCGTACTCAAATCCCTCTATGAGCACAAGTGTGATAAAACGGACAAATAAGGAATGCTAGAAATATATTCTTTTAGCCGTTCATATGTGCTTATTTATATAAAAGTAGCGTCTCTCCCCGTCGCTGTACTGCATCAGAACGTTGGATTGAGATTGTAAATTGGATTAAAATGTAACTAATATTTATCCTATTTGGAGTATTTTTAACCCCGATGTAAATGGAAAGGGTCCTATAATTTTGACGCTTCTATGTATGTACCTGTCCCCGCATTTCTTAAACAGGTTAACCGATTTGATCCCATTCAAATTTTCACTTAATTAAGAGCTAATTTCGTTGCGGTGATTCTTGAATAGATATGTTCAAAATCGACTTTCCCTTGTATATTTACAAGCTATCATCAGCTATTTTCTAGTTATTTTTATTTTGGGCAACTTCTATTGATCTGACTCAAAATTTTGTTTCCTTTGTATTCAACGTTATAGATATTATTATACATAGAACAATACATGGTAATACGGTCCTGATAATGCAGAAACGACTGGAATCAGCAAGATACCCAATTTATCGCCTACTTACAGTACATGTATTGTGTTTGAGACAGACGTAACGAGGGGACTATATATAAAACACATTAATTTTATAACATGGGGGTACATTTCGCAATGGGCAAGTCTCATAAAAAATAGTAGCTAATTTTCAAAAAAATATGTCCTTCAAGCAATCTATCTTGCGCTGTATATCAAAAATAACATGTTTCGATTGTTTATACGTGCTCGGTAAGCCTTTCTTTCATTAGATGTCGCTGGCAGCCGCTCGCTCTACCTATGTATGTACTCCCAAGATGGATGGCAGAGGGACGGATTTGTTCTATTCGCGTTCGCTCATCAATCATTTGCGGATATTTTTCCGTGTCTCAGGTTGTTTAGCCTAAATAGATGGTTGCAAGCATTGAAGCATCACTCATATCGACACGTGTATCACATTAGCATCGACGTTACCCCATTTATTTAACCCATCCCCTTGAGCCTATGCTTTGTATTGTGTAGGTTAGGTATTGTTTTATTAATTTGTTTTTATATGTACTGTAAAAACTTGGACGTGGACATAATAAGCGATCTATTTTGCTTTAGACAACTTGCGAACCTATACGTTGATCACTATCCTTGTAAATGTCATAACGTTTCAACATATTAGGGTAATAATACAAGTTCCTCATTAGCAATAAGGACCTGACTAAGACGAAAAATTAATTTGAACAGTCGTCATTACAAAAACCACTGAAAACAGTTTGCAAATCCCCAAATATGAAATTGTTGACAACTAGACTTATGAATTTACAAGAATCAGATTTGTGGTTTCGCTGATATATACATAATTAGATTTCTTCACCCGGAGCTAAACCCAGTATGGTCTACCAATATTGATATGTATGTATATTAGTAAAAATGTCATATTGAAAAACCGGCTCCGTCTTTTATATAAAAAAAATACTTCGCTAAAAGAATATAACGCAGCATTTCTATCGACAAGCCAAAACGTGTATGACTCAAATATGACTTCTAGTGTTACAAATAGAGCACGGTATATCCCAAAACTACGGGGCTATGACGAGGGTGGCTGTCTCAGCAGAAATTACTGTAGAGGTTGAACTCAAGGATTAAATTTATTTGATTTCATGCCTAATGTACTCCACTCCAGATACAACGAAAGGTTCCACAAGTATCCGGAAAGTGTACAACACTCCTATTCACATCTCGTAGCTCGAATGTGCCTAATAATGAAATTAGAAAATAAGTACATAGGTATGATAACTTTGGCTTTTACCGTCTGAACTACCGATGCAATGGCGTAATACTAACATAATATCATGATAGAAAACTTTATTATCAAAACAACTAAACATCGTATTTGATTAGCTCTTGATAAAAATATTCATGTACCTTTTTTTTCGACGAACTTTAATGCGAGCAAACTATAAAATGTTTCTCATGGTACAGGATAAGTATTCTCAGAATACCTCTATTTTTTATTCTGTGATACACCTGAATAGACGCCTTTTATCGATAGCATCGGATTTCTTTGACCCTCTTCTATGCAAGAAGTACCTACTTGCAACCCGGAGAAACTATTTGCTGTGAAACGTGTGATCCTAGTGTTGGCCGGCCATTTATTTAATAGAGATCAACATTATTGCTTTGTTACTCTTCCATCCTTGTACTGATATGTCAATTATTTTAGCACAACTGACAGAATAGTCATTGCATGTGGGACACTATCTTATTTTTACAGATATTTTTACAAACCAAAAAGTATGGAATACAATATAAATTCGAGTTCTTCTTTATTCGTTGTATTTAATAATCTAAATATGAACAGCCCAAAAAATATTTTACAACTAGTCCGACAAATTATTTAATATGTCGTACGCAAGGGCAAAGGTTTCTCTCATTACTTTGAAGTGAGGGCAAAATTGGTTGGTAATTCGGTAGGTATCTTGTAAAAGATTCGTCCGATGAGATCCTCGACACAAGTGGTCCGTGTTATGTAGACCGAGTGGAATCATGGAATACTTTAGAATATCCGGGGGTACAAATCTGTAGAACAGAATATACTATTATATATTGTAATCTAACACTTGAAAAAAAAAAATTTTAATTAACAGTTGATAACTTAGAATAGCTCATGTTTACGGAGCACATTTATTTCTTCTGTATCTGAGAGTGACAACAATATCTTTTCAAGTAATATGTATATATGTATGGTTACCATAACACGGTCATTTAATTGTCTAAATTGGTATCCGATAGCCGTGTGTAGAATTATCCCCAATTACTTCATGTAATATATGTAGGAGCATAGATTATTTTCCTAGACTTTTATAGAGTAAGTTCATTAACTTACTTATCATTGCTAAAACAATATTTATGGTCCTACATTAGGAATATAATATTTTTTCGTCTTTATCTTCAAAAGCTGCAGTCGATCATACCTACATATATTCGACTCTACACATACATATACAAAACCGATACCACTAATGCATTCATGTCAATACCAATCTATTGGAACATTATGTCATGTTGAATTGTCGCCAACAAGTTATAGAGTGATTCAGTTTCAAAATTATGAACCACGGCTGGTTTTACGTTCGTAACAAATTGACAGAGCCGCCGAGTTGAATAAATAAGTGAGATCCGAGGCATTCATTACATTGTAACGAGTCAATGGTTAAAAATCAATGTCCACTTTCGACGCCTTTTCATTTTGATATTGTGTTTTAAATAAATGTCTAGAACAAGTTTCTACACTACTATAATTGCTAAAGAACTTTTTACCTTACATCATGTACCTGATATGATGATATGATAAAAAGCTACCATCAAATATTTCTTTCAGAATGGTGCATCAGTCATTATGTTCAACTGGTTATTTATATTTTATTGTAAATAGATCAGTTGTTTATAAAGAAAACTACCTACCTCATCGCTGTCTTAACAAGATACGAGTCAGACCCTAAATATTTATCCTTAATTCAGTAATTACGAATACGACGAAGTATTATATTTGCCGATCAGTAATGAACTTAGAAGGTTTTTTAGTATATCATCACCGTCATGCAATCCCGCTATTTCTGCAGTATGAAATATACAATACACATAAATACCTACGTTATTCTGAGTACAATAGTTCGTCCAACAATCAGAACAAAAAGAAGTCATCTGTATTAAATGATATTGATTGTTTCCGATTGCTGCCGCCTTGTGAGGAGTTGGTGGCGAACATAATGGTGAAGCAGTTAGTGTAACTCAACCATTTATACTTTAGCTACGTACGAATAAGTGCACAGGAAGTGTTAAAGTATTTGCTAGCAAAATAGGCGCACCACATTTAAAAAGTTAGAATCTAAACTTTTATTATAATTTGAAAATGGCGCAGTGTACTTATAATCCTTCTGCGACTATAAGAGTTATTGAGATCATTAATCTCGATTTAAATAATTAGTTTACATAAATTAAGTAAAATTAATACAGAATTCATATGTTAAGCGTGGTTTCAAATATCAATTAGTGTATCTCAATGTTTTCTGATTTGAATTTTGTCATTGTACTATGTATTTAACATTACATATTACCGCAGCCAAAAACAATAACAACAACAATCAGTGCAAAAGAGTCATACAAGTACCTAAATGTATATAATACATCGTTATGCAAATAGTTCATCCTGAAGATTGCGGAAAATAAAATTCGGAGGTCTGACTGATTTCAATTGTTGCAGAGTCGTTGTTCCCGCGTTTCGTGGAACCAGTGCCGAACGTAACGGTGACGGTGGGACGTGACGCGCTGCTCGCCTGCGTCGTCGAGGATTTGAGGGGATACAAGGTTGCCTTATGAATTGTATATACAACTTTATTTCACTGTTATCTCCTTTCGCAGATTTTTTATATTGAAATACATTCTTGGGGTAAAAACTTTTACAATAAAATTAATTTGTAGGTAACTAAGATTTAAAAATACCTAATGCAATGTAATTTAAGAGTATTATAATATTTAAATATATACATGGCTAATTTCCGTGCCGATATGATTCATATTTAAGTTATTCAACATTAATTTATTTATTTTATGAGGACTTGTTTTTCATGTATTATATCTTAATACAAAATAGAAATATTAAAAATATAAAAAAACATTTGAATTTCCATGGCAACACCGTAATTACACTAAGACAAACAATGACCGAATTACTTTTCACGTAACACATCCCAGGCAAACAAACGCTTTTAGAGTTGCAATTCTGTAAACGTATATGTACATACATAACTGGAGGAATTCCATACAAGTGCGGTGCACGATGTAAAGTTTTAACAAGCCAACTTAATATCACTTTGCTCAGAATGCACGATTCGCCAGTTATTAATCATGCAGGACGGCTAGTTAGCGAAATTGGAGTGCCGTATAGTGCCGGGATTTATATGTGCCGGGGATGAATTCGGTGTGAGCCAGATTTAGAAGACCATTTAATATTCTTTGACGAGTAAACAAGTCCGTGCTACCGCACTACAAAGTAGTACTGTCGACTTGAACAAAGAGATTATCGAATTAAGCCGTTGTGTGTTGCGAAATTGCGAATTATGTCGCAGAATACAAAACGAGACTATTTATACAAATTTACCAAACCAAAATAAGTTAGCTACATGAAAATACGAATACCTGCTGCAATATACCATTCACATCGTCTAATCTGAAAATATTTAAACGATTTAAGAAGTTTCCTCGTTGGTATGTGAATTATCTTTTAAGTTTGAAACGGTGTGCGCAATCTTTTTTACTCACTGCATTTGTAAGTTACTTGTACCCGAATGGTATTCAGCGTACGTATACGAAGTATCTAAACAATAAATATTTAACTGCATTTTTTATGCAATATACCTATGTAATCTATATTATATTATATCTATCTATCTAATCTTATCTATCTATTATATCAATATTATATCATATTATATCAATCTATATTATAATAAAATTGTATTTCAAGATTCAAAACTAAGAATCTGTATACATACGAGTATACATACCTCAATATCAATATATTAACACATACTCGTACCTACATTAAATTTTCATTCATCTTAATTTCCGAAATTTCATGAATTGTGGCCAAATTTTACCTATTTATTATAATTATTTTACCGATTCACAATATCAGTATACGAGTACATATATCGCGTAATTAAAAAGTAGTAGACACAGACACGTGTTTTCTCCCAAATATTAACGATTCTGGAATCGACTAGATAGATTATAATTGTCTCAATATAGTGTCTACTCAATTACTAATATTAGCACCCAGTCTAAGATAGATTTACGTTTAGCTTGATAGTATTTAATAACATAATTATGTTATTATTCAAAGGACATAATCGTATTAGATATGTAAGTTATATTACTACATTACCCATACTCACTAAACATTATTTTCTTTATAGACTTTAATCTGTTTTGGATCATGATGACGTGTAACTGTTACTTTTAATTTCTATTTTGACATTATTTTAATTTCAAACATATAATTTATAAACTACATTTATGGGTGAATTTAGGGCAAGGTCACGTTTAGAGAATGTATAACTCCGGTTTGTCTCACAGGTGGCGTGGGTGAGGGTGGACACTCAAACCATATTGAGCATTCACCACAACATTATAACGCAGAATCCGCGCATCAGTCTGTCTTACAACGACCATCGCTCGTGGTACTTGCATATCAAAAACGTGCAAGAGGTTGACCGAGGCTGGTACATGTGTCAAGTCAACACGGACCCCATGCGTTCTCGCAAGGGTTACTTGCAAGTTGTAGGTTGGTATTATACTGTACCAAAACATTACTAACGTAGGTACACTAACAGGAGTTGACTACGACTAGTTCATTGGTGCATTCTCGAATCAACTAACTGTATATTTTAATTAAGCGTGACTCCAGCATGGCTCTAAATATGTATATGTTTAAGGATAGTTATCTAATGATAACATTCCGACTTTAGAACAAGCTTTAATGTGAATTGAAAGTGAAGTCATAAATAAATTGTATTGTAATACAGCAGAAGCCAAATACTCAGCTATAATACATACAAAAACATTTCTGCTACTCAAATACAACTTATTTCTATAGGAAACGGAAAACAATCCTAATTGAGTAAACAGTGATTCAGATTAAAGTTGATATAATATATATAGTTGGTTGGTTTAGGTTAAGCAAAGCTAGAATCAAATAATAAGTTAGGCTTAACCAAACATACTTTACTTTTATAGATAAGCAATATCATAATGTCGAAGAAAATTTAACATAATATACATAACACTCTACCCCAGAAACCAGTCGTAGTTACAATTTTTTTTGTGTTTGTATTCATTTGACCACGTTAACAATGCACACAATTTTATCACATAATACCTAATATACGAGTATACTCGTATCATAAAAGTAATATATTTTAAAACTGTCAGTTGTAATTGCATTTATTTGTCAGTGCCACCAATGATCATAGACAACATGACCTCCACGGACATGGTTGTTCGTGAGGGCACCAACGTCACAATGGTATGCCGCGCCACTGGGTACCCGGAACCTTACGTTATGTGGCGGCGCGAGGATGGACAGGAGTTTAATTGCAATGGTGAATCTGGTACGTTCAATTACAATTACATCGTTATTTTAGAAAATTAATTATTGTACACACCGAAATTTTACCTATATTATTACATATATCACCATTATTCTTTTAAGTTAACAAAAAAAACAAATGTACTTGAGCGATTCCGACAAATTTTGTAGCACGAATTCGATGCAATCAAATCCGGTCAAAACATTTACCTCCGGGCTAAACGAAATAGACAAAAAGAAAAGACTTTGGAACGTAAAGGCACAAGCTCGGGAATTACGTGAAAGGATCGACGAGGTACTTGAGTACCTCCAGTTCAAACCATGGATTATTGTCGAATAAGTCGAAGCAAAACCAATATTTTACGTATTCTTGCTATCGACGTGATTCAGTCTTCTTTCAATCGTTGAACAAATTTTATATTTCCTTTCGAGTTTAAGCAAATGCGAGAGTACAATGGTTCAGGCGACGACCGCCCGCTGAAATGACAACTTGAACCAATTGTTTCGTACAATACAACATAGTAGAAATATTTATAACATTGAAAAGTAAATTGAATAACTTTTGTACAGTTCAACATTTTCTTATTTTATTCCTCATTGAACTACAAATACTTTAGACGTAGTAACTTTATAAGTCAATAAGAAAATCCTAGTTGAATCCGTCGTAATAAGTACTGTAAATCTAAAGGTCTTACAATGTTAGTTCAATGGTTTTTCAAAATTTATCCAGAAACGAAATCAATTATTATTAAAATTCTTGTTGGAAGCTATCGAAGAAGGATTAATTAAAATAAAAATGTACATTCACCGCTGTATTCAATGCTTCAATTTGATTACATACAATATAACGCTATATAGGTACAGCGTAACTTTGGGAATAAAATATTTAAACTAAATTTTATATTTGTTGCAGTGAATGTTGTAGACGGTGAAAACTTGACAATATCCAAAGTATCTCGACTTCATATGGGCGCATATTTGTGCATAGCCTCCAATGGAGTACCGCCTTCCATAAGCAAACGAGTACACCTTATGGTACAATGTAAGTAAAATGTCTATGTACCAATAATGTTTTTTAATAGAAATCCACACTATCGATATTATTAGGGAAACAAATAGAAACGCACAACAATTATTTTTTTTAGAACAATATACAAACGACATCTATACCTTATTAACGATTATATATTTGTAAGATAAGTACTTTCTAAAGTGAACGTGATAAAAATAACCTTAAGTTCCCAAAATTGTCTTCGTATCACTTACCCATCTGGCCTGAAGAAAACGCCGCCACATTTCTCTCGCCCTGTTAACTTGGCCTCAAATTGTTCTGTTCGTAAGTACGTGAGCATTTTTACATCGTTTCCTTTAGGCGGGAGTCAGCGTTCAGAAATATTATTTTTCTCGAGGCGGGAGTCGTTAACGAGTATTTACGAGGACATGGCGTCTCTACCTGACGGCGCCTTCCTCCGGATCGGTCGTAATTGTGCCCAATTAGAGCATTATGCTGACGTGAATACGGCACGGACGCGATAATGGCGATACTATCTGTTCTCCGCCGCGCCGCGCACCACTCCGTCGCTCCTCCGCTTTCGCCCGCAAAGCCAATGAGACGATTTTCTTGCCCCTAATTCACATTCCGTATCTGAGCGCCTTCACAGCTCTCTCCATTTCTTATAAGATACGTAAAATGCTCACGTAACTTTCACTCGATTAACCAACAACACTTCCTTATGAATTCACTGTCACTTTCTGTTACGGGTTCTAAAGGCTCAATCACTACGTTTCTATGACAACTTGCAATAAAGCATATTTTCGCATACCTTCTTTAACAGAGAAGCAAATGTCGCGCATATTCAAACCATTTAACGTGGCTGTTATTAAAACAAATGTTGCAAATATTGTTTATTTGTATCTTAATCGAATTGATATTGTAGTGGCCACGAATTTTGAAATTGTACTCGTAATTTGATTTGTTGTCTTCATAATGACACATTTCAACAATTATTCAATGATTAATATTGTTTCCTGTGGTAGTTCCACCGATGCTATCGATCCCGAATCAATTGGAAGCAGCCTATGTGGGGCAGGACGTGACATTGGAGTGCCACACAGAGGCATACCCTTCGTCAATTAACTATTGGACAACTGATAGAGGAGATATGATTATATCAGGTTAGTAATTCATTATTCATGAGCTTTTTTCACTCTGTATTAATAAAGGAACTTAATGTCCTACTCTTTATATTTTCATCCCTTTTTTAATATAGGCATCTCGTCTTTTAAGTAATTAAGTAGAATAGTATATTATGGATAAAATGATGTAAAAACCGATGCTTATTTTGTTATTTTATAGGGAAAAAATACATAACTGATTTGATCGATGACGGGTACAGCCGGAAGATGAAACTGACGATAAAGAAAGTTTCCGCAAATGATTTTTCGTCGTATCGCTGTGTAGCAAAGAATTCCCTCGGCGAGACGGACGGAGTTATCCGACTAGATGGTAGGTAACAACACGTAAGAAGGCGTATAAAAAAATTTAATCGTCATAGCAAGAAAAAGCTTTTGGATTATATTTTATTACAAGATGTTAAACGAGATTATATAAAACATGGAATCTAAAAGCACAAAGCAAAAAAATATAAATTCGTTACGTTATATTAACTAAGTACCTTATACACACATATTATGTATTATCAAGTTTTGTTATATTCAGAACGTCTTTACGATTAATTTTTTCACAGAAATACCAGCACCTTCTACAACTAGTACAACAATCAATTACATTCCAACATTTCCGCAGAGAAAAAAAGGTAACATATGTATAAAAGATTGTGATTTCATGTGTTTCATAGAAATTTGTTTCATTGCAATTAAATGAATACAGTATGAATTATGAAAAATTTTTTTCCGCAAAACAAATCGAGACTTGGAAACCGTTCAAACCCATGGGCTTCCACAATTTAGACATAAATTTTTCAGGTTCATCTTGTTCCTCCCACATGTCAATGCTTGTTACATTTTCAAATTCAATATAGCCACGTAAACCGTGATTAGAAAGGCAACAACAGGCAAAAGTTTTGTTACCCCACGTGCCTTTTATATACATCCATCGTCCTCCTGTAGGCTTCGTTGGAGAAAGGTCGATGGCGGATTTTGTATTTATTGGTTTCACCGCTGTAGCCCAATGCTTCCGTACAATTGGGTCGTTAGTAATATTATTGTGGGGAAAGCGATTTTGTTTGCTCTTTGACTTTCAATGTACGCTCTTATTGTTACAGATTTTGGCTTTCCTTTGCGTTCTTTGTGACGCTTACATTGTGTTGACATGACGCCTTATATTCTTCATTCTAAATATTTCTAATGCAATCATCCACTTATATTTTCACTGTTTAGAAATATAGACTTTTAATATATAGATGTGTATTTCACAAATTTTTCACTAATATATTTGACAGGTAAATATAAAAATCGTTGGCGAGATAGTTCTGCGGAGAACAGGGTTATCGGAGATTATGAGCTCGAAGAGTGGAAAGACGTTGGTAAGTAATATATGTACATTATATTAATGTAATAGACCCATTCTACATTATAAACACACTATACAAATTTTCTAATATACTAGTACTTTACGACTATTGTGTAATGTATTAAATATTCCCTGAAGGCTATTTACAACACTTCTATTACAGCCGTATCAGTCTATAACTAGAATAAATATAATTATTGCATTTAAAACATTCATAATTACATAATAGTAAAAAGACGACACACCATGAACTTGATCCAAAAGAAATAACTATATGCCTACTCTATTCAGATATCAGCGTGACCGGATATCAAGTTGTGAACCGTTTATATAGTGAACATAGCAGTCCAGTGACTATTGTGTCAAATGGTTCGCCAAACTATTACGGTATAGCAAATTAGTTTGTACAAAATGGTCGTAATGAACAGCTCACACAACATAATGTAGACTAGATGTAGACTTGCACTTAAGGAGGCGTAACGTAAAACTACCTTTGATTCCTTTCTAGAGAGAGTTGTATACCTACATTTGATAAAATCAAAGCCAGATTGCATAAAACAGCTGGAAGCGTATAAGAATAGATTTTATTCAGAGAAAATTTAAGTAGGATTTCTCGAAGAGTTCTACGAGGAGCATAGATGGACTAGGGAAAGTAAATCGCTCTCGTAGGTAATTCAGTGATGTTAGATTATGTAGGGTCTTGAAAACCGAACAAAGAGTCTTAGCGTGCCCGCGAAAACGATATGGGACCCACTTAAGATACTCGCTCAGATTTATGAATTTCTATGATGAAACGTAGTGAGTAGCAGGCATCGGCCAAGTCTACAAAGATCGAATAAGAATGTTAGTTTTTAGTCCTATTAAGCTTCTAGCATATCAGCTTGTAGACATTTAGAAAAATGAACAAGTTGTGAGTTATTCCAAACTTTTTAAAAGGAATTTTTTGGTAAATTCAAACTGTTGATGACCTTATTTATATTTAGTTTATGAAAAATGTAACGCGAAAAATATTGATATTTGTAATATCAAATTACAAATATGTTTTATAAACTATTGACCTGATGTTTTGTCCATATGATTATCAACTATAGTTGTCGTTTACACAACAAAAGAAGTCGTACGAAATATCACATCGGCATTAAAGCTCCATCAAATCTTTGTTAAATAAATAGCTCGAGTTTAAACTATATTTCTCAGACATAAATGGCATTTACAAAGAGCATACCAAAAATATTACGTTTAAGCATTTCCAAATTACTAGACTCTACTTTGAAATATGCACCTTCATTAGTTCTAGAGAAAAGCAATTCCGTGCTAAAATTATTCGAACAGATTCGGTATGGCCAAGTTTCCATAGTTGTCCTTTTAGGTTGCCTGAGAGAATAATGCTGGTCGTTCGTTATAATTAAGGTTTCCTATATTATCCTAGAATCTGGATATACTTTTCAGTTAAATAGAACAATACCTCGCCGCGCATTGTAATAATCAAGCTAAAAAATTTGATTTTATAACGTCTTCGGGAATTTTAGTTTAGGTTAACGAGGAATAAATTATAGTAGGTACATACCATATGTTGTTTTTAATAAAATTTTGGCATTCAATTTTCAAGTCAATTGTCTAAAGTAACTGTGTTGTTTTTAAAATGTTCTTCCCTCTCATTGTGTCGGAATTAATTGACAAATGCAAACTAATCCTCGACCAACAATCTTATCATTATTATTGCTACTATATAAGCAGTCCAGTGTTTCCACATCCACATTCATAGTGTGAAGATGATGGTAAAATACATATATTTAAAGTACAAGTCATCCTTAAATAGCGATACTTCATTATTATATTATTTTATATGATGTAACGGGAACTTATATGTATATAACTACACCATTTTATCTGTATTTGCAATAAGCTTATCTCATATTTTAGAAGCTTTAAGCGGTGAAGAACGTGAAGTTTTCTAGATTTTGAACGATGAAGAAACACTTATATGTAGCTATGTTCCGCTGTAACATTTTAAATGTATGCCAACACATTTATTTTCTTAGCTATCCCTCATTCCTATACTTGCACAATAGTTCTCGCCGTTCGTTATAATCAAGACTCGACTGTCTAGCAAGACTTGTCACCAGCGCAGAACAATGGTTTGTGCTGAGAAAGATTGTTTTAATCAACCAATACGATTTGATTTAAAGAATAAAACGAAAAAGATGATATATCTTTTGTTCGTTTAGTAGAGAGCGTAAATATAAATATTTTTTATGACTCGAAACATTATTTCTTCAGTGGAGGAATAGAAAGTGCAAAAGTAAATAATTCAAAGCACAAAAAATATTTCTCTCCGTATATGGCTGGTAAAACACAAGGGACATTTCGCAGGAGGTTTATTGTTAGCGCGTAATGGATTAAACAATCAAGTAAAAGACACATATTTCAGCTACTTAATTTAACTTTAACCAGTTACTTACATCATTATATTACTTTTATAAATATTGAAGTAAACTGAATTACTACAGGAAAATACGGACTTTAGTAACATGAGGCCGCTTAGATTTTTCACAAAGTCTAATTACACTTCTTACATACATAAGTATGTTTTTGAATGATATCGAGATAAACGCTTTCTCCAAAATATCAAATATACCATCATCCCTCATTAAAATAACCATTTTTGTCATTGTGTAATATACATACATGTACAGTTAACTGTTACATTTAGATTACGAGTCGACCCAGTCATCGAGCTCCGACGTCATTAAGAGCGTGTCCCACATCGTCCTCGCAGCGTTCCTCATCAGCAGCTGACAAGCAGTAATCACATTGCGTTCCGGAACTATACCGTAGTGACAAGGTGCCAAGACAAGACAGTAGAAAAGTTTGTGCTAAAAGTAATAATAAGTAGAGAAGCTTTGTAATTCTAAAAAGAGCCTTCAACTTTATCCCATATGTGCGTTTTCAGTGTGCGATTTGATAATTGAAATTAGATATCCGTTCTCTCCTAAGGTCCAAAATAGAGTCACAGTGGTAGAGTGGCCTACTGTAGCTGCGCGAAAGACGCTTGACTAGCTGTGACATGTTCTAAAATATTTTTGTACAAACAATAAAAAGAATAGCCCATTCACTTTGCGTGCCTCGCAGAGATACATTCGTTATAATAATAATTTATTATGTATCAATTAAATATGACATTATAACAAAAAGTACCTACTCCGGATTCACCTCTGCATTCAAACAGACTACGGCTAAACTCATATCTAAGTTACATTTCTTTAAGATCAATTCAGCGGTTTTACAGTCGTCGATTATACATTATCAACCCGGTGCTTCTGACGTAAAAAGCAGCCGAACACAGAATATACATACATTCACCATTATAATTTTAATGTTGATTAATTTTAATTTTACATTGATGCAAAAACATCGATTTGAAATTAGAAATACAAATATTTTTATATTATGTACATTATGTAACGATTAAAATAAATACATTCGGAATTCTCTAATGTGAACGTAGACGGAAAACGCATATATTGTACATATGTAGCCGGGCTACATCACTATGTCGGGGCTGTTACGAAACTCATGATGTCACTGTAAATTATATAAGTAGCTGAAATAAGGCATAAAATTATTTTCTGAGTAAAAGGGTTTGAAATCCTAGTCAATTTGAAATTCTGGATGGGATATTTTAATGTCCTCAGATATTGTATTCCCGTAAAACATCTGTTCCCTGTATGATCATACATATTATTGAAGCATTACTGTTACAGTTTTTCTCTATATGCGTTTTGCTATCGTAGATAGTATGTGTTCATGTACATTTTAGACAAATAACAATCATAACTTAAAAAAAATCGGAATACGTGTTATAATCACCGTCAATCATAAATAAAATTTACGAAGCGTGAATAAAAATCATACGGATGTTTTAGTTTATCGTGAATCTTAGCGTTTAAAAGAAGAGTTTTTATGCTTTTAACTTTATGGAAATGAAAATAGATCGCGAAACATTAGTTGCGATGAGTGTGCGATATTCTACTTCGATAACGCTTAATACTTGGCATGGTGACTATATAAAATCTTAGCAGATAGGTACCTATTAGTTTCTTTGTACCTACCGTGAAACCTCGTCCAACCTTATCTACCTACTTTCATGCTACAAATTCACAGATCCGATAAAAAATTAAGCCAGGGTCGAGGCTTTTCGGATAACAATTCCGTTACTTTTATTCAAGGGTTAAGTTCTCTTAAAAAATACCGAATTGTTTAACTTGTAATCTTTTTAATTAGTCTCATTAGAAAAAAGTTGCCACGTAAATCGGTAAATAAAAACGTACATGAAGTACCTATTCAATTGCACGTAATTTTATTGACATTTTACCTAAGGTATTTTATAAATTTTGTTATCGGATCTGGCATTATACCTATAGAAATCGATTTCAGCGATTGTAAATGGCACGGCAAACCTGTAGACAGCTCGGCTTTTTGGTCACCTGCAAATTCAGAGGAGTTATCGGTGCCTTGCCTGTTTTGAAGGAACTATGTATTTAACCATGTTTATAAACAAGAGAGGGGTTCATGGACTCTGTATCCCTGCCTCAAATTGCCATTGATTAAAATATTCGCGGAATATTAACATTTGATCTCCATCAGGGAATATCCGTGCTCTAAAAATATGTTTATATATAACACAAGTGGAACTCGGTTGTCAGAGCACAGCAGCAACGACTCATTGGGTCGGATGTGTGTGTTCCCCTTCTCGCCTTTCTCCCGCGCATACCTACGATCGCGATGGGCGTTTAGAATTTTGCCTTTTTTGCGTAAAGATCGAGGAAACACTCCACTTTTGAACCTTCGAATTTCGATGGCGCTAAGAGCGCTTAAGACACAATAAAATATGTGAAATTTTCTGTCGAAATACACATGGAATATCGATGGAGAGAGAATGTTGAAGTTACATGAAAATATGGAATCAATGCAAGTGAATTACTGCAAGTCGCTTGCACTGATTTATCTACGCGAGAATAACATTGATAATTGATAAATTCCTATAATTTTTTGTAGATATTCAAAGATGAAATATAATGTATTTCTTTGAAAATAACTTCCGCTCAAGAAAAAATTACTAAATCCCAATCTAGTTTAAAACGTATATTGATTGTAAATATTTCCTGTTAACTAGGCTTTAGAAATAACATTTTATAAATGAAAGACTGATAGATTTTACGGTGAACGTGCCATGTCGGATCGCGTAGTGTGTAATGGTATCAGTAGCTACGTTGTGTATATTACGTTATGTAAATAGAATTATTATTAGAACACGATACGACTATGTGACGACATTGTTGCGTGACGGGATTAAGATCGTATCGCTGTACCCCAAACACTCGTTAAACAATTACTCACTACTTAGAAGTCCATTTCAATCTCAAAGATCAAATTTCTCGTTTACGTTCTGATTAAACAGAGTATTATCTGTTCCTAATTCAAACGATCCCTTTAAATATTTAACAAATACATATCGTAAATTTTGACAACCAACTTTACTAAGGATTCCTAAATTGTTTTCATGAATATTTAATTTAACAGTTATGATCGTATGTTAAATGTTATATGGCATTAAATAAATAATATGATATCGAAAATAATCAATGATGTGATATTAACTTAACCCAGTACCTACCCTAGCAACGGTATCTTAACATATGTAAATTATGTCTAAGAGAAGCGAACATAAACTGAAGAATAATCTTCATTTTCAGTTGGATTTGTCTCGCTGAGTAACTCGGTAGTAAAAATCCATCTATAGAAGATGATTTAGTAAAGTCATACATAACATAAGTCTACGAACGAATTTCCAAATACGAGTAGGAACTAAGATTATGAATTGTGCACGATTAGTGCTGCTCTCTGCTGATTAAACGGGCGAAAAGAAATAACAGTGAAAATGCTAGCTTCGTAGAGATTCTTGAACACCCTAAAATATTATAGGTAACTACAATTTTTTTTTTTTTTTTTTTTTTTTTTTTTTTTTTTTTTTTTTTTTTTTTTTTTTTTTTTTGTTATTTTTTTTTTTTGTGTTTTGTGTGGGGGGGGGGGGGGGGGTGGGGGGG
>DWGJ01001672.1:0-18706 GCA_018246895.1 Aspitha aspitha aspitha
AGCGTGTATACCAGATTTCAGCTCAATCGGTTAAAGATAACTGGTCTAAAATTCAGTTGCAAGATGCCCCCGAACAAACATACATAAGTATGTAGGTACGTGCTAAGTTAATAAAAAGCTTGTAAAATAATGTAGATATGTTGAAATGATAAACAAAAACACGATATTTCTAAAGATTCTTTTTTAAATATTCAAACTTAATATACCATACGTAATACACTCAAGTTAATTGTTCATATCATATTTTTATTTCCATGTAACTTGACCTATTGGTGGGGATGATAACCCGTATAAAGCAATATTTAAGCATATTATAAAACGTTGATGAATACACGTGACTCAATTTAAATGACAGATAAATTGTCGTAATTATAAAGGAGACAACCATTTGATCCTATGAATATGGAATTTAACGAAGTTTTTCCTCATCCATACAACTTCCCTGTTTATGCGTACCAATGATACTTATTGACTTTACACAAGTTTGCTTGAACAATAACAAGACCATATACCTACGTAATATTTATTTATAATTGTATGTAACATTATGGAAAACCCAAAAACAATTATCTACCAAAATATCCGAAAGTATTAAACAATCTACTTCGTCATAATAATGAAATATCTAATAATGTTTTATAATAGTTTTGAGATATGCCAGTGATTTTCGTAGCAGTTGGTACTAACTAAATAAAACAATGCAATATCGTAACGATGTGTCATTTGTGACAACAAGCTGGGGGAGTAGATTGACGGGTTTTTCACGTAAAACAGGTTTATAAACATCCATGGACAAGTGACCGCTTGTAAGTCTTGTAACAACGGCCAATTTAATCGACTCAGATACAAGAAGTATATTATTATCTGCTTTTCGCTTAATGACTCTTTGATTTCGTACCATTTCCAATAAAGGGAATTACTAATTGCAAAATTGTACCTGAAATATCTACATGCAACTGTGGACTATTGCAGGCTGGAAACTATGGGCGGGACGACAAAGTCAACTTTATACGTACTAAGTTGCTTAAGTCCAGCAGGAAAAAAACAATGTCGACTGGACTGGAATTGTGGCGGTCCTTCCATCTGAGACTTTCCTGGAGCGCTATGACATGGGGCTCTTCAAGAAAGGCGTGAATCAAGCTCTCCTTCAAGACCGGCAACGCATTGGCAACTCCTCTGGCATTGCACATGTCCATAGGCGAAGTTGACCACTTACCATCAGGTGGCCCGTCTGCCTGTTTGTCAGGTACTTTTTGTAAAAAAAAGATGTCTATACTTACTGCGACCGCAGCTCTGTGCGCACAAGAGGCGTCCAGGGTTGTCGTAGGTGACGTTGTCGCTACCGCA
The DNA here is from genome assembly GCA_018246895.1 of Aspitha aspitha aspitha. NCBI lineage: Eukaryota > Metazoa > Arthropoda > Insecta > Lepidoptera > Hesperiidae > Aspitha > Aspitha aspitha. Next base: position 1,348 of record DWGJ01001672.1, read on the forward strand.
CACTGGGTTGTACTCCGGCGTCACCAGGCACGAACGGATGCAGGAGTCGTAAACTGCGGTATCGGGGACGTTCGGTGCGCTACTGTTACATAAAATATTCAATTTCAATTTGAAAAACTATGCTGCACTTAATTGCGATTTCTTTATTTACTGTCATAGACAGATAAATGTGGTATTTATTACCTGGTAGGCGTTTGAGGCGTTTGTTGGTTTGTGTCAGGCGCGGGGGATGTTCCTTGAGCTGGATTCTGTGGGTTTGGTCTAATGGGAAAACCAGGGTTTTGCCAGCCTGGAATCATATAGTCGTAATCATATACGGGATTAGGGTACCGCCGTGACGGATACATCTGCCATCCCGAGAACTGACCTTGATTTTGCCAACCAGGTCGGTTCCAACCGTACCGGTCTTCCAAGTTATCTCCATTACCTGTATCCGCTTGGCGCTTTAGTCTGAAGCTAAAGCACTCGTGGCTAAGAACAGCTGAAAGAAAAATGTTCATTATTTAGCTGCGTGTATTACAAATCGGGGAAATATTTTCGTTAAAGCCCTTAAAACCTGTTTGTTATGCTATAAATATATATATATATATAGGGGAATTAACCTATCACCGGGATTCAGGGTCACATTGGAGCATGCAATCATACCTTGAACGGTCGTTCATATGGACAATTTGAAGATTTCATCGTTATGACGCGTTGTCAGATCTTTTGTCAAAAAATCATAACGATTAAATACACAGACGTATATCTAAATGTGGTTTTTCTTTTTAGTTTGTTGTAACTTGTAACATTCATCTTTTATATATCTGTTTTAAAACCGTGCCTAGGTACTGTGCTGTGTGTAGGTACTAAAGATAAATATCTTTTCTGAATACAGTTTCCCGCTGTTTCCTTCAGGTCTTCAGAAGGCCCAGGCGTGGATGGATTGGGCCAATAGGGCAGGCTTATGTCCAGCAAAGAACCTTGTCGATTTGGAAACTATGAACACTTACGGTATGTCGGTCATGTTTAAAATACAATAGTGTGAAGTTTTATACTTAAATTGTATTGGTTCGAATTAAAAAAATATTTTTGTGTTGAATAGTCCATTTATTGAGGAAGGCTATAGGCTATATAACATCACGATATGATTAATAGGAGTGGAGCAGCAATGACAAATGTTGCAAAAACGGGAAAATATTGATTTCCACGCAGGCGAAGCCGCGAGCTCAGCTAATAAAGGATATTTGGTAAAGTAGGGTTTATAATTTTATAACTGTTACAAAAACATATTACAACGTGTCTCTTTATTATATTATGAGAGGCCTCGTGGACGACTGGTTAGAGACCCTGATTGCAAAACATATGACTAATACATAAAGGACATTTCTATAAGACAGGTACTTACCCAAAACAACAAGAACACACAGTTTCTGCATTGTATATTTATGTCGGTGGAAATTAATAAATCTCTATAATTAGCGTTGCGATCGCGCGCCGACGAGGTACTGCAAGCAACAGAGCAGGCGTTTTGTTTATAAACTCCACGCATCTTGACCTCCTCGAAATCTTGAATATTATCATGCGACGCGTAGTGCTGTGAATAATATACAAATTTACATAATATGTACAAATTCCTGTACAGAATGGATTTCATTTAAATCGATTCACTTAAACCTGCTTCGAACCTAATTTTCTAGAGATGAATATAATAATGGTGATATATTTAAAGTCATAGCTTGGTTTATTTTCCAGATAAGTCAAAGACGAAAGCAGTCGGGCGAAATAAAACATGTTTGAAAATACATACACGCAAATTTATTACTAACTTTTCAAGTACAAACATCGGTAATTATTGTATGGACTTAAATTATCAAATTGCAAGAGTGCCTAATGTTACACTTATTAACATTATTACGCGAATTTGACGATCGTTACGTATTCTTAAACCTTTTATAGATAGATATTATCGATAAGTTCATCACATCACTAGCCACCCGTTTCGTATTTGCTTGTTTATTTCTTATTAATATCGGTGTAAAATCCCGACGACAAACATTTTCCTCCCAGTGCGAGGTTGTGGACCTGGGAATATTAATCATTCGCTATAATTATAAATCATTAAGAACTTCCCATAAACACATTAATATGGGTTTTTTTACGTTTATGACTGTAACACTGGTTTCATTAGACAAGTTCGATCTGTGAAATAATAACATTCAACTTGTTTTGCACATAATTCATTAGAATCTCACCAGCTTCCTTGCAACCCATAGGAGCAATGAAGCTGGTTGGCTGACTGGTTGCAATAACCTAAGGGTTGCAATACTTAAAGTTAGAATAGCAAACTTAAAGTTACTCGTAGCATGAGTAAGTTAATAAACAAATATTTAATTAGCATAAACAGATAAGTTATTATACTATTGAATTCAATTTAAAATCCTTGTTTACTTCTATTTGATGTAAATAGCCATTGCGTATTTACATTGAGTTTACTTTAAAGGAAACTGGAAAATATCAAGGAATTCCTTAAAGAAAAATATTGTGCTAACAATTTCCCGCGTTACGGTTTTCATTTATATTTCTTTTATGTGACTTGATCCGAAGGTGACTTATCCGGATTACATTAAAATTATATCTTTTGTGTAATGGAATACTAAATATAGAGTAAATTTTTTGTGAATACAAAATCAAAAGCAATTGTACTACTAAGCGCTTTGACTCGAAATGCATGTGAATTTTATCAGGCGCTTGTTGCAAAGAATAAATGAGTAGCAATGTTATAATTATGTTTGTAACGCGAGCGACTGCTCGGAGTAATTGGCCAGGCGCTACGTTATCGGGCGCCCGTCCTCGGGCCGAGGCAAAGGTTATCGCTGTAGCCACATCCCCCCTTCCGTCCGTCCTGGAGCACGCTTCAACTTCTTCTGATGCAGTGAACCGATAAATACATAAGCAACAACATTGATTTTGAATTTAATAAATAAATATCACTCTCGTACCAAAGAACGGAGATTTTCACAAAAGATCTCGCGAGTGAAAAACCGACTTCGAGCTGCGGAAAACCATTGACTTAATTAAGTGGAAATGCGAAGCAACAGGATTTTGTTGTGCGTGGTTATCATCAGTGGTAAGTGTATTGAAGAATTTTTGCAATAACATTCATTTATGTTTTTTATAACACTTGTTGATTGAAGTACAATTTAAGTTAATTGAAGAAAACAGTTAATTAATAAGTTAATTACACGTTTTTTTTAAATTATCGCTAGAAACGTTCGCAATTAACAAAGTGTGTTATATTGCGTCGCTAAGTTACCATGAAATCGATAACTATAACATTAAGCTAATACATAGTAGTATATAGGTTTATTGTGCCTATGTTTTATTTCATTTAGCAGTTAATCTTAGTCGATTGTTTTCTATGAGATCTAATTATACTTTATATATAAAATAAAAAGTGCCCTATTAGTTGTCATATTACTGAAAACTGAAAACCTACTGTTCAGGTAGTCGTATCCTTAGAGATCCTTAGAGACTTTTACGATAATCATATTATAGATTAGACCATTTTGTGGTTTAGACACGGATTTGGTGAAGCTTAAACCTTTACAATATTTCCTATGTGGGTACTTTTGTTTTAAAGAAATAAATAAAACGTGCTTGCCGTCTGCCAATCAGCACACGGGTAATGTGCAAACTGTGGCTTTGAAACTTTCTTATTGTGAGAGGAGGCTCGTGTCTTAGAGTAGAGCAATAGCATGTTGAATAAAAATAAAAATTAATTTAAAAAAAAACATTTTAAATGCAAGCTTTTATTAACGTTATATTAGTTTTCGTATTTTCATCATCAAGCCCTTCCATTTAATAGCCATATTGCAGAAGTGCAGGTAAAATAAGAAGACTGCCATCTTGCATTATCCGCCATATTGAAATTAGAATGACGTCACATAGCTAAGCATGCATTGTCATCCAGAATAAGCGTGTGTACCAAATTTGAGCTGAATCGGTTAAAGGTAACTGGTCTAAAATTCAGTCGCAAGGTTCCCGTCCGGATAAACATACATACATACCAAGTTAATAAAAAGCTTTTAATAATATTGGTTAACGATGCTAGCTCTCCGCCCTGCGCTGCGCCTTTGTTACACCCATGTATATACATGTACATATTCAAGTACATTACATATTCAAGTTACATATTCAATATTTTCATTCATTCAATATTCAAATATTCATTTAGATAGTACATATATTACATATTCAAGTACCTTCTACGCCCACCACTATGCCCTCCAACAACAAAGGCAGTTTACGAGACCTAGTACGCGCCGCCGTTAGACCGTTTGGCGTCTTGATCCGGGGTTATCTAATCACTCGCCCACTAACGTTGATAACACACTGTTAGGGTAGACTTACAGACGACAGCTGCTTCCAAACACTTAAAACCATAACAAAATAAATGATTCTTGAAGAGCTTCAATTTAAAGCTTAAAGTACAGCTTAATTATATGTATTAAATATGAAAGATGTACATATTCATCGTTAGATTTATGTAAATCATTAATATATCATACGATATGTAGGTATAGGTACATTAATATAACGCTCTGGGATGCAACTAAATGTTTATGTCCTGTTGATAGATGATTGTTGAAGGTTGTTTTCGTTAATAGACGCCAGACGATTAATTATTACCTTAGTGTTAATGTACAATAATTATTGTATTTTATTACCTACGTAGCGTCGCAATAAATGTACCCACGTTCAATGTGGATGATGAATCACTATCTGACGTTAAACTTATTGATGCGAAAACCAATGTTGATTTTATTTTGCATTAGGCAAAAATTATTTTAATGGTGCGATTTCATTAACAGGTTTCAGCGAATGTTCGCGTTGTACTGACAGAAGAGTGACCGACCAAAATATTTTAACTACACTGAAATAATCAAAAACTGAACTCTTACTTAAAAACTGAATACTTATTAATGTTACTGAAGACTGAACACAAAGTGTTATTGCGATAGCACGAATATTCGCCCGATAATATAACGACACTATTATAAGTATTTTCCAGATAATGAATATGTACCTAGAATCATTACTGTTAAATCGATGCAGTGTTTGTCTCTTTGCATAAGTGATTGATTAATACAAATAATATCCTCCATATTCTGCAATGTTTTTACGCTTCTAGTAATTTATACAAATTGGCCACTACATTTTTTTTTTTACAAGACATATTCAAAGAGTTACATACATCAAGTGACGTTATTACGACACAGCTAAATATCAAATTCAAATTCAAATTCAAATTCCTTATAAGGTATGTACATACACTCAATGAACTCAATGAAGGTCATGTTTTAGTCATCATACTTCGGCTTTGTGCGCCCCTCACGCTATAGTAGACCGGGAGAAAAAAGCCGGCGAAAAAAAAGCACTCTTTTAAATAACAAACCTTCATTATAAAAAAGCTTCCGTTGACACTGTCGTAATTCAGAGAAGCGACAATAATATTATGTATGCTCAAATCGTGGGAACCGCGCGATAGCGTTGTACTCCGATGACACAGCGAGGAAGTGAGCTGTATCGAGATCGACTCTCTTTCTGGAAATGAGGGGGTATTCACGTCCTAACCGATATAAAAATGATTAACACACCAAATGATAAAGCGAATAAATATAATAGTTAAAAATTGTATGAAATCGATTTACACAAATTGTGCAATTACATAATTCCTGTATTAATTATTATTAAGTACATACTGACTGGCCCCTACAAAGTTAGCATGCGAGTTATCTAGAAGATTATTTTACGCATACGGCATATTATGTGTACTTTCAATGCAGGACATAGCTACTCGTAACATGCTCGCGGTAGGGCTAATATGTTCACATGCAAGCCGTATCAAGATTCGGTAAAACTAGACTTTCTTCTTTCATAAACGCCATTAGGGCCGATCGCATCATTCGCCAGATCTTTTCACTTCTTTATTAAAACATTTATCATAATCGGCTACTTTAATTAAACAATCGCCAGTCTTATAAACAAGACAAGAACGTTACAAAATGACAACGAATGTTACACGTGACAATATATTACGAAGATAAAATAAATATTAATACCGATAACTTTAAGTCAATGAATAACAATATCATGTGCACTCTCAACGTCGGCCATCTTTGTTTACAACGCGACGGATGCTGATAATGTTGTTTTTAATGCGTAATGCGATGAGATCACAGGAAAAGTTTAAGAGAATAAATACCAAATGGTGATTAGATTAAAAAGGGTCACAGAAATGTCGCAGTAGTCGAATATTACGTCACCATGATTTAAGCGTACATTGCGATAAACTAATGATCCTGAGTAAAGGTTTTGATACAAATTGGAATGTGATATATACGAGTACATACGAACTCGTAAAGCGAGCTTAAGAAATTGACAATACCGCTTGCAACTATGTAACAGTAAAACGTAAATGTACATGAAAAATAATTTGAATATCAAATTTGTATGATCACATCGTGTCGCTTTGATCTGTTAAACACATCACAAAATTACAAAGTCAGCAAATCGAGGGAAAAATGTGGAAAAAACTTTTAAGCTTTTTGTAATACCGTTAATAGGTACTTTAAGAGATTATTTCTCGATCTGATTATGGTTCTGAAAATTAGCAAAACTGAAAATATATACTTATTTATGTAGGTACAGAATATACAAATCAAGTTTTTTCGGTACCGGATTACGTCCTTGAAACTACAATCTATAATTTACGTTACTTAAATTCTATCTGGGTTCACTGATCGATTAGGTTGGGTTTTTGTTTCTATAAAAAACCTAGACTCCTGTCATGAGCTCCATACCTAATGTAAAAAGCAAAACCCAGTAAGAGTAAATTACTATGTTATCTCTAAAGTAATATATTTCGTGACAGGGGTGATAGATGACTGCTCCATTTGTCAATGTCTTATTTCAGACATTTTTGTTTTAAGTGGAACGCGTTATATGAATGTGCAAAAAGCTCCTTAAGAAAATTATGAGGTATTCCAATTACATAGGATACCTATCATACCTACACAATACAGAGTAGAGGAAATTTTGATCGTATTATGTTGCGTCTTCATTGAACATTTTTCGATTTATCGATAACTTCAGTTACGAGTATAATATATTTAATTTATACAACGAGGTTTACACCAATTTTGCTTTCACAACCGTCAATCGAATTATTTTCAATCAATCCTTGGTTATTTCGACGAGGTTTAACAGTTATTATCCAACGATAAGAAACGCAATGGATTTCTTATCGTGCCCTGTGTAGGTCAGAGATATACAAGTGACACTATTAAACCGTTTGAGATATATTTGATAGTAGTGTTATATCTGTAAGCCCCGGAGGTCAATTATATGAGGGCACAGGTCGGGCATCGACTTGCACACGTCCGCTACACCATCAAACTAAATACTTTATTAATGTGGATAATTAAAATTAAATATGATCTATCTACAGAATCGAGTAGCTAGTAGTAGAAGAGATGATTATGATAGCTTTAACCAACTTTGTAATCTATCTATACTTATATTATAAAGCTGAAGAGTTCGTTTGGTTGAACGCGCTAATCTCAGGAACTACTGGTTGTAATTGAAAAAATATTTGCGTTGGATAGTCCATTTATTGAAACAGGCTATAGGCTATATAATATCACGCTATGGCTAATAGGAGTTGAGCAGTTATGACCAATGTTGCAAAAACGGGAAACTATTGATTTCCACGCGGGCGAAGCTGCGACCACAGCTAAATGTAAATATCCTTATACTTCCAGTATGTCACGAGATCCAGTCGGCGAGGCTGCCGTTCCTCCGGCCGTCGCGCATCGGCGATGAGGAGGCGAGGGAGGAGGGCCCGCGCGCCCCGGCCGAGCTGGTGCGGGCGCGCGTGAGGGAGGGCGTGCCGCCGCCGCTGTGCGCGGGCCGCTGCGCCGCGCCGCCCGCCGGGCCCGTCTGCGCCTTCGATGCGGCGGGCACTGCCAGGACCTTCGCCACGCTCTGCGAGTTGGAAGCTGTGTCGTGCCGCGAAAGTACATGTGAGTTACCGTTCAATTTTGTTCAGTCTCTATTAATGAAAATATATTTCGTCTTATATGTCACACAAATACGGAAAGATGATCTATCTATGCCAGTATTATCAGTTCTATGTATTTATGTCACAAGTTGCATACTGAATGAAAAAAAAAATGTAAATTAAAACGTATTATGTAATTAAATTGCATGTCATAGCCATGGCGATGCATGGCCATATTAGTAATAGAGTAAGCAATGTGCACTTCACTTTCCTATTATATAGGAATATTTGTATAATTAATAGGAATATATGTATACTACACATTATAATCTCACAGATTACAATCGTTATATTATAAACCATTTAATGTTTAAAAGGTTCTCTCCTAGTACTGAAAGATTTTTAATTCTTTGACATAACCACAGTAACTAAAACAAACGACGTCCATTCCCCGGGTTCGATAACATTAGGAAGGACAGAGGCTAATTTGATCTTGTTTTGAAAACACAATTCGTTATTTTTTCTGATATAAAAAAACAATCGGAGTAGAATACATATTTAGTTGCAAACTTATTACTTAGATGGAAAGACCCAGTATCAGTACCTACATTACATTTCCATTACGTCCAGAAATAGAATAACCGGCGTGGACTGATAGTGTAAACACAAATTATGTTTATTGATCCTCTCAAAATAACTCGGTCGCGTCTGTGATTGCTTTATGATGCCTATTCTTAGTAACCGTCTCGTAAATATAGGAATACTTATTTATAATCATTACGAAGTGCTATATTGTCTTTTCGAATTGAAGTCCTATTTAATAAATATGTTCTCTATTACTCGTCATTTTTGCAGTAACCAACATTATGTTACTTTCAGTAGTTATAATTACATTTATTATTACAGCTTAAAGTACAGTAAAACCTTAACAAGTGAAATAATATTTGAGATGCTCAATGTTACCTTACCAACCGATGCTAAGTCCTTAGATAACTTCCCGAAGCATGAAGACTGTTAGCAACATTTGGCACTAGCAACCAGCTTTTCGAGAAGTCACAATCTCGCATCATTCCTCTTTTTACAAATAATATAAGAGTTCACGTATTGTATCTACTAAACTGAAATTTGGTATACTTAATTATTTATAAGCTTTTTTTTAGACTACTAGATCATATGTAGGACTTGGAGAGTTATTACTTATCATTATATTCAAATCATGTAATATTTTCTCGGAGAATTGTTAGTTGTCTTATTTTGCATTAACCATTTTTTCAGACTACGCAATCACAAGTCTCGGAGAATGCTGACCTGTCTACGAAGACAATCTAATCACTACACATGATTCAATTTTGTAACAAATTTAGAAATCTATGATAAACGTATATTTACTTTATTTTTAGTCATAATAACAATTTCATCACTATCTAAAACTTTTATAATGCTCTGTATAGTTCAGCACAATGCATATTTTATTTGTCATTAATATAACGCTAGAGGTAACTAAATTATTAATTAAAGGTAAATAAGTAGCATGAAGTAATTTATCGAAAATTTCATTTTGATCACAGCATGTACATTTAGTAGTAAACTTTTTAAAAATTAAATAAAAAAGAAACAGTAATCAATGATGATAAATAAGTCTATTAGGTAATTTAATATCATAAACAATTCCGTAGAGTAGTGATCCTTTACTTAAATTTCTCATTATCGTTTTTACTGTGATTCCATATTTTGTAAATTTCAAATGAGTATTGGATTAAAAGACAATTACGTTGGATAAAAACAATGGTTTTTAAATGTAATCGGTAAACGTTCCTAAATTTTTCAAGTCCAGAGACAGTTTTGTTAGTTCTATTTATAACTGTAAGCTCATAAACTAATTAAGGTCTTCCGTTATTTATTGTACAAAGTACGACCACTTGTGAGCACATTATAAATCGTAACGAATTGTGTGTAAACATAAACGAAGGCTTCATTCTTCAATAAACTAACACATTTTCACCTAACGTGTTGTTATTTTATGCTATCCTTATAAACTTATAAGCTTAAAATTAATCTGAATAGACTCGACTAGAATACTGGAATAGACACTGATACCTTCAGGGCATAATTGATGAAAATATACACAGCATATACCAATATAGAGCGTTCTTTGTTGTGTTGGGTAGTAGACGTATAAACGAGTTCAAAAAAAGTTTATATGAAGATTTACTAAATTATAGTGTAATAGGAAATTAATGTTATACGAGTATAAGCATTTGGACTATGGTACGACTTTTTTTAACAATCATTCCTTGGCTTTATTCCATATGTATGTATATGTTATGTCCATAACAGTTAAGACCCGTTTTTTCCTAGTTAGAACTAGTTTTTACTAGATGCCTTTGTTAAAACTTGTTGGTACTTATACTTATCGTTCATCATATCGAGTTATAAATCATAGGCTAACCTCAATTTTATCGGCGCCAAGCAGTCTTCGACAATGTCGTGGGGTGGAGAGATACACAGCAGTTGACCTCATTTTACTTGTTTACATCTTAAACGTGTGTAAACACGGTCTAGTTTTACTAATGATATGACATTATATTGATCAATACATTGGCTATCGTCAATCATTGTCTTAACTAGTTATGTTATGCTAAATCTTTAATTATTGCGAAAATAGTAACTTGGGCTGTTGTAACTCAGACATGCGAGCATTTCTTTGGATTTTAAACAAATAATTCCTGTTATTTGTCATATAAGCACAGATGAAGCACATCTATCATATGAAGATACAAATAATAAGCAGTAGATAAGCTTTATAATTATGTATTACACGCACAAAATATTTCATATATATTAAAAAGTGAGTAACATATTTAAAAATGTTTACATCCAGAGTCTGCAAAGTAAAACAAAAACGTATGTAAAAAAGCATAGGCAAGTGTTACAGGCATTAAAAATAATCTCTTCGTTAAAATATTCAAATGTTTAAGGCTTGTTTCAGGGTGAAGAACATTTTAAGAAAGACGAATACCATCAGATCCAGGACATTCACCTTTACTGATTTTGTGGAGCGCTGGAATTGAAAAAAATATTAATGAGCATTTTTCTGCTTAACTTATTAGCTCTAGTGTATGATAAAAATTCTCAAAAAAACGGATTAGAGGTAGTATAATAAGAATTAGAGGTACACCCAACTATAAAGATGCAAAATATGCTAATGATTTTAAAAATATGCATGAAATCGAAAAAAATGCTATCAAAGTAAAAAATTTGAATTGTACCACAGATAATAGCAATGATAATGAATCAAAGTATATACGAATAACTAGTCAAGATTAGGACAGTGTTTAGCGTCCAGGCGAGTGTTCGGAGTCACAGCCCGGATCGCTACCGACATCGACACAATGGCGGACTGGAATGATTACATTACATCACGCTCTGATGAACATGTTTACAACTTACATGATTCATGGTTTCGTACTGTTTCACCATCCAAATATACACAATACCATGAAATAGGACAATAGAAATTTCCAATAATTTCTAACAACTGTAACTGTCATTTCCGTGTCCGCATGTCAGTTACTGTAATTTACGGAGCAATATGCAAATAGAAGGAATATCCATACGTAAATATATTTCTAATCTTAGATATTTAAATGTTGCTATGTTTTAAATAACATACGCAAGTCTTGGGATTACTTTAAATGCGACCATCTGATACTAAATTCGGCAGAGCCTTTGTCGTTGTAACCAGACTGTATAGAAATGTTTATAAACATTTGGAAGCTGGTATTCTAATATTTCCAAATGCCAATATTTATCGAGAAATCTAAATAATAGCAACGACAACTAAATGGAAATGAGCGAATGTATTTCTACTGATAAGAAAAATGTAAGTGACAATGGCTCATTAAATATGTAGTTGGTACTTAGGTATACAACAGGAGGATGATAATAAGGATGAATTGGATTCGATAATTAGAATATTTAACGATTAACTTTTTAAACATAATAAAGTTTATTTAGTATAATTTAACGTTTCTGGATTTTATTAATTTAATTTGTTTAATGTATCAATCAAATATTTGAAATATGTAGTATCTAATAGGTTGTAAACAATAAAAAAGAAGAATACCTGTTGAAAAGCTGGAAGTGGTATGTAATCGAAAACAATTCAAATAAAATAGAATAAAAAAATTCGAATGAGACATTGGCTGACTGATCCTGACACTCATATTAAAATGGATACCTACTAAACATTGCCTGATAGGTTTTTGAATAAGATATTTCGTACATACTTATTATAAATGAAAATATTTGTTAAACTTATCCTGTAAAAAAGCAGATGGCATTGTACTTACTGTCCTTATGCTCGCAATTATAGTTGTTCATGACGCACTCGCTGCCAAAGGATTTCGGTTTTTCCCCTTGCTTGCCGGCGCACACCGGCTCGAACTTGACGCTGGTGCAGTCCTGGGTGCAGGCCTTCTTCCGCGCCGCCTCCGCCTTTAGCTGCTTTAGGTCGGGCTTGTCAGACCGGCTCGCCACCACCACCAGCAGTGCAGCTTACAAAATATTCGATATGTCATTAGGTCACTGCATTAATAAAACAGGGTCGATGCCAAGTTCGAAATTAATAGCGAATTTTTATTAGTGAGTATTCCGCAAAAATATCATTCATGTTTATTATACCTACACCGATTACCTATACCGATTTATACATTGTTTTTGATATTTATTGGTAGGTAAATTTAAACTTAATTTTATGTAATTTATACCAAATTTTTTTTTTTTTTAACTTTAATTAGGTACATTTCTTTTACTTTACTCACTTACTACATAGATACGTTAGTACAGTCACTTATACGTCTTTAGTTTCATGATTGTAATCAGGCAATCACCTAGCATTAGCAGACGTGAATTTAAAGTATGTCAATTGTTTTTCCTCTTACATTCATTCGTACAAGTAACGTACGAGTACGTAAGAGTTTATAAATGGCTAGTGAATAAGAAACGGAAAAGACAATCTAAATCTCATCGTACAATAAACCTTATCCCAGATCTACTGAAACTTATTGTCTCATTGTATTCATGAGTCTGTGACCTTAGCAAAGACCATTGAGGTCGTAAAATGTTGATCAGATAAACGCAGGAAGAGAAGTTACAAGTCCGGTAGCTGCCAGTTTAGTTTATCCTTTAAATTGTTGATACTGTATTACAAGACGAAATAAAAGTATTATTTCAATAACCTCAAGGAAAGGTCTAATATAACAGCAACTATAAAGCGTAACACGATAGATCACACAATTCATATAAAGTGAATAAAGTTCTAGTGCGTTCCGTGCGTATTGCGTACATCTTATTGTTCCCCCGACGGATCTTTTCTGATAAAGAGGTTTCCGGTAATAGTCTACCACGCAAGTCCAGAGCAGATTGACAGACTACACACACCTTAGGAAATATTATATAGGTACATTATAACTTTCCTAACTGTGCTGGTGAAGGACACCATTATATGAAGTGATATATAAATAGTTATAAAAGTTATAAAACAAGTTATAAAACGCTCATAACTTTGCAAAGTTATAGATGCGTTCGAGGGTTAGATTCCAGACATTCGAAGTCTGACACTGGAATTCAAACCTCTAGATTAACGTTGTTGTGATCTGTAATTGCAACTACTCGTGACTATAAAAATTTCCATTATTCCGCGTATTATTGGAATGAGCGCATTTATGGGTTATCAATAAGTTTACATGAGGTTGTATAAACAGAGATATCAAACACTTACCAAAAACCATTAACGTTATCGACTTCATTTTGCCTCCACAAATCTGCGCGCTTCGCTCTCTGAATGTCAACTGGTCACCGAGTGGGGAGCTGGACCTCTTATATCACCTTCGAGTGGGAGGTACCCGTCACACAACTCTGAACAATATTAGCCTAAAAAATATTATTGCATCGCCTACTTCTTGTGTTTATATACATGTCGTCTTCAGAAAAAAGAATGTATCGTGATGTCAGTTCACATTGGAAAAAAAATAGATTGATTAGCGATGCTATACTAAAAATGATTAGTATCCTAGACATCAAGATGACAGTGTACATACCCGTAATTTGGAAAAAAATCTATATTTCCTATATATGTATATATATTTCACAATTACGACTTCAAAATCTTTATATTATCTGAATACCAGATAGTGTACTTCTCCTTTTTGTTGAAGTTAAACCTACGTGAATTGTTTGTGAATTAAAATGTTTTCTTTTCGTTGTAGGTAATATTAGGAGGTATTGGAATTGGAACATTGTAAATTGCAGACTACGCTAACACAGCTAATTATTCTACTTTGATCACGATAAATAACTTCCTTCATTTGCAAACTTGATAAAGTAAAACTAAACAACTCAATTATTGGAGACGAATATTATGAACATAACACATCGAATTACGCATTAATTCATTCTCATTTTGTCTTTAGGCATATTACGTAGACGACCGTATAAAATTAGTCCTTATTTCCATTTACGAAATTATAAAAATTGGATTGTCAAAAACAGGTTGTAATATATTTTAATTTTGCAACATGCTTCAGCTTATATAAATGTTACAAATAATCTGATACTTAGATCAGAAGTTAGTTTAATGACTATGAGGAGACTTGTTATAATCTGGATTAATAATACTGATTCTGACGCATACTAATCTACAACTGAAATAATTATCAAACAGTTGATATATAGAATATACATTTTTATAATCTACGTAAAGGATTGTATTAGTTACAAAGGTTATTACGGAAGTCGTTTACAATTAATAGTTTTTGGTATTTAAAAGAAGTGCAAGAACATTGCATGTTTAAGATTAATACGAAATAGCAAAACGATTCTTATCGCACTAGCAGTAGCAGCCGGGCCGGTAGCAGTACTATTATTAGATGCTTCCACCTATGTCTACAGGAATGCATTCGGTATTAAAACAATTTTATGTTTTCTTTCAAAGAACGTGGTTTCTAGTCCACATATTTACCAAAGGTGACTACGGCGGTCCTAAGTAGCTGAAACGTTTTATTTATTAATAAAACGTTTTAATTAAAAATTTATTAACCAATTTCGAATACAACGGATGTAAACTAAGTTATAGTTAATAATTCAGTCAATGCCAATATTCCAGCCGTTCTGTTATCTTTAATCGTAATTTATTTAGAATTATTTACAATTAACATCCTAACTCTACATTCCGACATTCGCAAACAACTTCAATGTCCACACTCTGGATCTCCCATTTCACACACTTGTGAATGTTGCATTCTCGTCTTCTCACATAAAAGTTCACGTCTTCAATCTGTTAAACCCATGCAATATCGTCGATAGTGTTAGTTATATCGCCATCTAGTGGTAAGTAGCAAGTATAGCTGAGACGCTTAAAAGTATTCATAATCAACATAGATGGCGCTGATACCAACGACACACTAGCTTTGTTATACCCGTTAAAAGAGAAACTATATATCATACCCAGCATTATTTATTATTCTTATAACAAAGAACAATACGATACAGGTTGCAATTGCTGATAACTAAATTAGAAATGCTACCAGCCACCTACTTCCAAGGTCTCATGCGTCGATTAAAAAGGTTTTTTTAATTTTTGGGGTGTCCAATGCAGTTTAATAGTAAATTCTTCGTTGGCAACGTGCAACGTTAACATTACTTTTTAAAAGAATAGCATATCTTACTTCTTTCACCCGCAAAATTCATAAGCATTTCGATTCCCTACTCTATGTTATTACTGTGGTAGTATGGTATTTAGTAGTAGTAGATAACACACTGCTAAGTACACTACATGACTAGTGACGGATGAAGATTCCTACAGGAATATATAATAATATTTCTTGTAGTAGAATACATATAAATATATCACTCTTATATGCGCCTGAAACTTTAGAATAGAATTATACATGTAGTAAAGGTAACACAATTAAAACTACCTTTAATATAAACATCTTTTTTTTTATTCCAACTTATAACCATACATAATATACACAGTACAAAAAAACTTGCTTTCGCCTAATACAGCAATAGAGACAAAATTAAATTGTCTCATATTTATTTAATTATTCATTTCGTAACATACCAACCAAATTGAGAAATCTAATATAGGAGAAACTTATCTACACGCCGTGGTTTAATGTACAATGCTTCGAGCGAATACGATTTATTTCAATACAATAATAACTTAAAAGTATAGACTTCTTAATATGTACTCGATGGAATTCGAATTAAAAATTTACACAATACATACATAACACTATAGCTACAATTAAGCTGTAAATATCCTGAAGAGTTTTATTTGTATTTCGATTAAGGAACATAAAACATATCCACATCTCGACGATATCACCATATTCAGACTAATTTACATTGCACAATCTCCGATCGCGACCGTCGGACTAAATCACATTTCGAGTACATTTACACACATTACTGGTACACGATCCACTCCACTCCACGCTCCACAATGGCATCTTACACACGAAACGGCGCACAGCGCGTATCACACTCGCTCCCAATCTTACGTTTAAATGCGGAACTTAGCGATTAACGTTACGTTCGTAGTTGAGATCAAATGCGAGAGGCTCGCTCGCGTTCAGTCGGCTCGGGCGAGCGCCTCCTCCAGGCAGCACATGGAGTCCTTGACCGCGTGGTAGACGATGTTCTTTATCTGCAGCTTGTCCTCCTTGTTGGCGTGGTGGCGCGACAGCCGCCGGAACTGTTGCGCCAGCTCGAAGCAGCGCGACACGTTCTCGGGCGACACGAAGTCCTCCGCCACCTTGACGCAGTCGAGCAGGTTGCGCACCTGGTGCGGCGCGCCCGCCGGCACGAACACCGCGTCGCCGGGGCACTGCAGCACGGCGTAGCCCTCCACGCCGTACTCGCGGTACAGCCGCTCGCGCAGCGCCGCGTCCAGGTACCACGTCTGGTCGTGCACGGGGTCGTGCTGCGCCCGCGGCCGCGCGCCGCGCTCCACCTCCGCGCGCACCAGCAGGTCGCGGATCTTGTCCGCGTCCTTGGCGGCGTAGATGTGCCAGAGCGCGGCGGGCGGCTTGAGGCGCGCGCGGCGGCGCGCCAGCACGTCCACGCCCGCGTCCTCGGCGGCGCGCGCCGCCTCCCGCGCGCGCTCGGGCGCGTCGGCGGGCGCGCTCGCGTGCACCATGACGTTGACGGCGTCGCTCACGTCCAGGTGCAGGTTGGTGGTGCCGCCGGCGCCGCCGTACGCCGTGTACATCTTGGGCCCCAGGTCGGGCCGCACGAAGCACTCCGGCA